>JAADXH010000857.1:0-15993 GCA_023337595.1 Globisporangium camurandrum | reverse complement strand
TATCACCAACTTTCGGTTCCAGTAGCTCACGACATAGAGTGCAGGTGCGCTTGTGTAATGCTTGCAGTTGTATTCTGGGTCACTGCCGCTGGTGTATGTGTCTTCACACGCCCATCGTCATGACATCCCTCCACGCATGCATTCAAGTCTATCGCAACAGATGAGTGGCCGTCTATTATGTATCGTAGGGCTCTCGATATCAAGTGAGAGAATGTGTTGTTTAGGGGCTTGGATTTGCAAGAATCCGTTGTATAATTCGACGACAGCATACCAATACTTTGTGATGGAATATGGATCATGTTTATTTCGTTTTCTGAAATGAAGGATTGGACAACTACAATAGCAAAATGTTTGGGCAGCCCTCATCATTACAACTTCAACGTGCAATCTGTACAAACTTACTGGAAGAGCAAGCGCGCTGTCGTCGTCACTGCCAAAGCTACTACCAAAGCTATCAAGATGTGGACACTCTTGCTGCAGTTGGTCGATCGGCGCGTTGTTTGGTCGGTTGCTGCTACATCCATTCGCGCACTCGTACGGCGTGTTCGCACGCGTGCAGCACATAGGCACACGCGCGCGTCGACTTCAGCATCCAGAAGCGAGCATCTCATGAGCACGCGCTTACCTGCAGATCTGAACGAGACAAGAACTGGTTTTCCCCGCAAGGTGCTCCACCAGTCATTCGATATCTTTCCACCGCGGCTCGTCAAGTGTTCATTGGGCGCGTTTGTGTCTCCACCAGCCATTCGCCAACTTTCCACGCTCACAGCATTCGTAGCAAGCCAAACAGTCGATTGAGCAACCGCGAAAACGCTACCCAACGACGTACTCACACTAATAAACGATGCTTGTGTTGCTACCTGGATCCCCCGCGTCACCCGCGTCCATCGTTGCTGCTCTTGTAGCAATCGCGCTGTCTGCACTCGCGCTTCGTGTTGCAGTCTCGATCCGCCGTAAACAGCACGCAGACGCACAACTGGCGTCCGTGCCTGGACCCAAGGGACATTTTATGATCGGACTGCTCCCCGAGCTCGTGCAGAACAAACACCGCATGTTCGACTACATTGTGCGTACCTGAGTGTGCTGCTGCGCATGATTGTGCCTCCTTCCGAGTAGATGCGACCGCATCATGTACACGCTCACGCCAATTCGCTGTGCATCTTCGCTGTCATGGTAGGAGGATCTGATGGTCGAGCACGGCGGCCGCGTCAAGCTCCCGTGGAACCTATTCCGAAATCACCTCGTGTTTGTACGTTCGCGTGCACGCTCGACTGCATGCTGCCTATAGCAGTTGCTTGCATGAGAGTATTGATAAGCTGACATTGCACCAACGATGATATCGACCTCCTGCTCTGTGTTTGCACTACTGGCATCAGATCTCAGACCCAGCAGACGTCGAATACGTTCTGTCGACCAACATGAACAACTGGATCAAGTCCGATATCTTCCTCGCTGCCGTCGACGAGGTGTTTAGCAAGTCCCTCCTTGGCCTCAACCACGCGCACACGGCCGATGGCGGCGCCGAGTTCCGGCAGCAGCGCAAGCTCATCACGCCCGTGTTTACGACCAACAACTTTCGGGTGTTCACCGAGACGGTGTTTGCCAAGTACGCACAGGCCATGCTCCACGTCGTGAAGCAGCAGCGCGGGAAGTGCAACATGCGCGACGTCGCGACGCAGTTTACACTCCAGACGATCTTTGACATCACGTTCGGGCTGCCGCTGCAGACGTTTGACGACAACCTCGGACTCAAGTTCATCGAGAGCATGGACGTCGTGTTCAAAACGTTGAGTGAGCGCCTCGTTCTCAAGCCGTACTTTCGGTACTTTGGCTGGTTCATGCCGAGTGAGTACCGTCTCAAGCGCGAAGCGAAAGTCATGCTCGACCTCGTCGACGGGATCCTCCAACAGCGGCTGCTCCAGAGCGACGACGAACTCAAGCAGCGCGCCGACGTGCTGTCGATGCTGATCGTCAAGCGCCGGGAGCTGGTTGCGACCGGCGAAGCTGCTGCAGTCGATGTGTTTGCGCTGCGGTCGTCGACGACGTCGATGCTGTTTGCTGGCCGCGACACGATGTCAGCGACGATCGTGTCGGCGTTCTACGTGCTCGTGCAGTACCCAAACGAGCAGGACAAGATTCTCGCGGAGCTCAAGCACGTCAACGCTGCTGCTATGACGTACGACGACATCAAGAGCCTCAAGTACCTCGACGCGTTTGTCTGGGAGACGCTGCGACTGTACCCGTCGGTACCAAACTCTGGCAAGTCTGCTGCCGAGGACGACGTGCTGCCGGATGGGACGTTCATTCCCGCTGGCACAGACGTCATGACAAACACGTTCCACATGACGCGCAACAACCCCAAGCTCTGGGGCGACGACCAGCTTGCGTTCCGTCCAGAGCGCTGGCTTGCGATGACGACGCGACCGAGTGCGTACGAGTTCCCAGTCTTCCTTGGAGGACCGCGCAAGTGCGCTGGCATGAACATGGCGTTGCTGGAAGTCAAGTTCTTCATCGCAGCGATGGTCCGTGAGTTCCACGTCGCGATCCAGGACGGCGCGCAGCTCGAGCATCGACCGTACGTGTTTGGTCCGACGCTCGAGATGCTCGGGGGACTGCCACTGCAGCTCACGTCGCGCGAAGTCGCAGTTGGTGCGAGTTAATCGCGTCTGAGATGATGTCAGATGTCCTCGCACCATCGTACATGCCATTCAGAAACACAATAGTAGCAGCAGCAATTAGCCAAATAATGCGATGTATGGATATGATGATGTTGCACCGACGAACTGCTGCATCGTAATGGATTCTGTTCCGACATCCTCCGCCTCCACTATAGCTACTACATCCAAACCAGTCCCCCTCCCTCTCTACGTGTAATACCCTGGGGAGATCGACACGTCTTCAATGACATCCAGCTGTGCAGCCGAGAACGTGCGCTTCGTCTCGAGCCAGTTGTCTTGGTGCGTCCGTTTGAACTCGAGTAGCGTCTCTTTCACGGCTTTCTCGAGGTACGACACGGCGCCAGACGACCGATTGTTGTGCTTCAGATACAAGAACCGCCCAAGCTCTTCAAACAGCGGCGGCACGAACGCTGGCACCGTGTGCGGGAACGCAAGCACGACTGCACACAGTCCGAGCACACTGCGTACCATCGCAGCTTCGCTCGTTGCAAGCTTTGCACGTGCTGCGACAAGTTCGTCGCTAGTGCTAACACCAGCAGCTTCCGCCTCTGTCTCCAACCGCGTGATGCGGCGCTTCGTCTTGGGCGTGAGGATCCGCATGTCGCGCGCCTCGTTGCTCCAGTCCTGACTGAGCGCAGTGACGACGCCCAGCGGCTGGTGATGCATGAGCGACCGGAGCGTGTACTTGGCCATCTCCTGCACTTCGCGCTGATTATCGGTCAACATCGCACACACGAGCGACTGGACGCGCGCGCGTTGTGCATCCGAAAAAAACACCCAGTGATAGAACGCAAACGTCGTGACGAACCGCAAGACTGCGCCGCGCGTTTTCCAAAACCGGTGCGTCGCCAAGCGTTCGAGCAGCGCAAGCAGCTGCTGTAAGTCGTCCGGTGACACGCCGCCTGTGGTAGAAGCAGCATCGTCTACTGTCGGCGGTACATAAAACAGCCGCAAGGACGTTGCTAGTGCGTTCGTCGTGTTCTTTGCCAGCACTGCGACTTCGGCCTTCGGGTGATTCTGCGACAGGAACGCGACAGGAAACAGCGCTTGCATAACTGCAACAACGTCGTGCGTGTCGCCGTGCGTCTCAATGCACGCGAGCCACTGCATCGCCGTCTCGCGCGCGTACAGCGACGTTGTCGCATCGTCGTTTGCGGCGCGCGTTGCATCGTGTTTGTTGTCGTGTGTATCGTCGTTATCGTCCATCGCAATGCTATCACCGTCTTCTTTACTGTCGACACTGTCGCGCTCGAGTGCTGCAGCAGCAACGAGTTTTGCTACTGGCAATGCGGTCGCATCGACGATCGACGCTTGTGCTGGTTGTTGCGTACCACACAATGGTGACGCCCATGCATACACCCCCAGCAAAAACAGCATGCGACCGACGCGATCGCGGATGATCTTGTACTGGTGCGTGAGCGCAAACGCGTCGATCACCGCCAATACGCGCAAACTCAGCAGCTGCGCGAGCGGCAACGCTGTATTCGAAGAAGAAGAAGCACAAGCAGTTGCTGCTGCAAAGACGTGCACTGCGAGCGCTTCGACGAGCACGAGCCACTTGACTTGGCGCGCATAGTCCTCTGCCGTCGCGCGCACGAACGACTGCTCGAGAGCATCCAATAAAAACGTCACGAGCGGTGCGAGGCGTTCGAGTGGCAGCGTTGACCTGCGCGCTGGTCGAGCGACGAGGTACAGCACTTGGCTCCATGCAGTCGCGTTTGCGACGCTCACGTGCGGCAGCGTCGTCTCGAGCACGTCGAGCACGGATGCAATGTGGATCTGCGCCTCTGCTTCTGTTAGCGTTGTAGTCTTGAGCAAACCGCGCAACAAGCCCGTGATCCACTCAGCGAGCGTCGTGAGCACCGCCTGGCGCTCTTCGTCGTTGATCTTTGCGTCCGTCTTGGCGACTGCGAGTGTGCGCAAGTACGCAATGACGCCAGAGGCAGCGACTGCAGCTGCGTCGATCTGAACGAGCTTCTGGATGAGCTTCGTCGTGTTCACGCCAATCACAAACGTACTGCGCGACTGGTTGAGCAGTCGGACGGTCGACAGTGGCGGCGGGCGTGGGTACGACGACGAGTGCACGGCGAACGCGTTGAGGATGTCGTCGACCCCGAACGACCAGTTTGCTGGCGCAGAGCTCGCTTCAGCAGACGCCCCCGCGCTGTGCATGCTCTTGAGGTTCATCACGATCATATCGACGACGGTCTGCATTGTTGCGGGCGCGAACAGCAGTGCGTCAATATGCTTGACACTGTCGCTGTCGTTGCGCGGTGCGTGCTTGCGCAGCTGCACGAGGTGCGCAAACAGCACAAACGCAACGTGGCGCACCGGCAGCACGTCGTTGCGCAGCTGGCGAATCACAAGGTCGTAGACACCGAGTGGCAACGACTGCTCGAGCGGCTGCAGCAGCGGATAGAGTGACGCCAAGTGCACAAGCTGGAACTTCCAGTGCTCGCTCGCTTGCGGTTCCATCACCAGCAGCGACTCGAGCAACGCAGAGGACGAGTCGGCGTGGCGCACGTACCGCCAGCTCGCAAGGAGCGATTTGAAGAACAGCTCGACGCGGACGCCGGCTTTGCGTTTCTTCGCTTCGCCCAGCACGCGGCGCAACAGCGTGTCGTTCACGTGGAGCACTGCGTGAACGACGCGCGCATAGAACTCGTTCCGGTGCTTCCACAAATACTTCATCGCGATCGAACGCGAGAGGAACTGCACTGCACCAGCGATCGTCTCTTCTGCAATCGGCACGTCTTTGTCGTTGTTGTCGCTATCGCCGCTCACGCCTTCGAGCACTTGCAGCTGCGACTCGATGCGCGAGTAGTACCACGTCGTATACAGCTCCGAGAGGTCGCGCATGGCAGTCGTTGCGTCGCTGCTGATGTCGCCGTACGCGTTCTTCATGAGCGTCTCGAGGTCAAGGAGCAGCGCTTCGTGGCGCGTGCGGTGGCTTGCGTCGTCGGTGCTGCCGTTCTTGTCGTCGCGTCGCACGGTGCTGCGCGCCAGCTCGTAGTGCTCCTGCACTTTGCGCTTCGCATAAAAATGCAACACGCGCTCAATCATCTCGTTCCGGGACGCCAGCGGCACTTGGTCGCGCGTCGGCACGCGGTCGCGCATTTGTCGCGCACGGCGCACAGCGTCGGATGCAACGTCCATCGTCGTGGCTTTCGAAAACTTGTTGTGCTTGATCCGGTGCTGGTGCGTCTCGAGCGGATCGCCGCGCGCTACAAGCAGTTCGTGGATGAGCGCAATGAGCGCTTGCCAGATCTGGATCTCGTTCGTGCTGCCCGTGCCGTGCGCGTGCCAAAACTGCACAAACGCATGCGTCGCGTCCATGAGCGTCGCTTTCAGGTCCACGAGCTGTTGCAGCAGCGCTGCATTCGACGCTCCGAGTGTGTGCTCAAGCAGTTGGCGCGAGCCATTCGCCAGTAGCGACGAACTCGCGGCGCTGCGGTTCACGAGCACGTTCTTCGCGCCATTGACTGCGTGGTGCACGAGCTGGAGCCGAGGGACCCACGTTCGCACGCTCCGATCGAGCGCCGTCTGCGCAGTCGCGAGCGATGTCAACGACCTGAGCACGTGTGCGTCCAAGAGCTCGTACGCAAACGCGAGTTCGTCGGCGCTCGGCTCGTGCCACGCGATCGCGACACGGCGCCAAGTGACCGCCGTTCCGAGGTACTGGAACATGCCGCTGTCGGCCGACACGGCGTCTGCCCACTCGGTCGGCGGGAGCGACCGGAACTCGCTCGGGTAGACGTTCACGAGGCTCTCAAGTAGATGCTCCAGCACGGTATGTGCAGTCTCGTACAACTCTTTCGCATCGTCCTCGTGCGTCAAAAAGTGCGCGAGCACGGCACGCACTTGTGCTTGGAACGCAAGCACGGGACGGTCGCTACCGGCGCTGTTCGAGCGCACGACGCCGTCAAACAAATGCAGCAGCCACATCTTTTCGTTCAGCGCGAGCGACGCAACGTTGATGCCGTCAGCACTTGCACGCAGTTTGTCGAGCACCAACGCCATGAACGGCGCAAACGCGTGCGACGGGTCCGCCTGGACGCACACGTGGACGAGCTGCGACACGACTTTGCCGCCAAAGCGTGTCGTGAAGAACACGTCGCCGACGAACCGCAGCGTCTTGCGCACGCTCTGTGCGTAAATCTCGGGCGATAGCTGCAGATACAGCAACCCCATCATGTTGAGCACGTCCATGACGATCGGGTCGTCTTCGTGGTGCCGCGCGTTGTGGGAATTGCGGTCTGACGAACTTGCACTACGCGCTTGACTCGCGCCTTCAGTCTGCCCAACGCGGGACTTGATAAACTCCAGGCACCGATCCAAGAGCGCCAGCGCCCACTCTTCCAAAAACGCACCGAGTTCCCACAGCTTCTGGTTTGTGTCGTCGCTCAATGTTGCGATAGAACCAAAGAAATCCGGCGCCATCTCGTCAAACAGCGCAGTCGAGAGCGCGTTGCGCTGCTTGGTTGTATTGATGTGACCGCTCTTGCTCGTGTCGTTCACGAGTGGGAGCCACGACAACACGTGAAAGTACAGTGCGATCGTCGAGCCGGTTTTCTTTTCATCGTTTGCATCAATGCCCGGGAGCGTTCGCTGGAGCATCGGTGCGAGGTACGTCGAGAAGAACAGGCCCGTACCACGTGGGTCTTTGCCGCACATGAGATGATAGAGCACGACGCCCATCGTCGAGATTGCCGTCGACGCCAAATGCGCGTGGCTCATAGCCATTGGGTCGAGTGCTTTCATCATCTCGATCAGCACGGGCGCTGCTGTCCGCGCGGGGTCGATGCACACGACGTTCTTGATCAAGTACATGCACTTGGACGCCACGGAGCGGTTCTTCGAGTAGATCCCAAAGAACGCGAGCTCCAGGAGCGCGTCGAGCAATGGCGCACACGTTGCCAGCGTGAGCGATTCAGTAGAGTCGGAAGACGCAAGCACTTTTGCAGTCCCCAAGCGACGCGCCAGCATGTTGCTGAAGAAATAGACAGCGACGCCCAGTGCGTTCGCCGAGTTTGCGACGTTCGACGGGTGGAAAAACGCTTTCAAGAGGTTCAGAATCTCCAATACATATGTGTTGGCCGACGGTGCTGGTGACGCATTGCTGTTGCTGTTGCCGCTGCTGTCGCTCGCTTCAATACTGCTTGGTGGGTTCCGGAGCAAGTCGACGCACAAGCGCATCGCATAGTTCTCCGTGCGCTTCGTGCCAGCGATCACGTAGAACGCCGATGGCCACGTGTTCGTCTTGTACGGTGCGCCGAGGTCCGACGGCAATTCGAGCGAGTCGTGGATCTGCGCAAACAGAAACGGCAAGAACGGCGTCCAGACCGTCGCACCAGGATGCGTTTTTGCGACGCGCGATAGGAGTTTAAGCCACTGTCCGTCCCACTCGGCGCATTTCGACACGAGCGGCCACGTTGCGAACCACTCGGGCAGCAGTTGCTCGACACGTGCGTAGTCAGATGGAGCACTCTGTGCGCATGGGACGACCGCAAACAGCGTCAGCAGCGCAAGCGCTTTGAAACACTCGTTCGAGTCGGTCGCGCGGATCGTCGGCGCGAATTCGGCCCACAACTCGAGCAGCAGCGGCATCGACGCGTCCGTTGCACTAAAGTACTTGCGGCCTTTCTCGACGCTCTTGACCATGCGCGTGCAGAGCTGCTGAAGGCTTGCTTGCGCTGCGACGCGGAGGCTGCCAGTCGTTTTGAAGCACGCGCGTTCGATCCCTTGCCACGCGGCGCGCCAGCTCAGTGTGAGGTCGCTCTGGTCACTCGCACTACGCTTCGCCCACTTCACCAATAGCCACTCAAATGTCGACAGTGCGCGCAGCTCCATGTGGATGTCGTCAAAGTCGCGGCCGTTGCGGGTCCAGAGCAAGTCCGCAAGGACGTGAAGTAGCTGTAAGTGCAGCGTCTTTGGCAGCTCGTGCTTGAGCGCAAAGAGCGTCGTCACGACGCGAAAGTGGCGCTTTGCAAGCGGTGGTAGTTGCGTGTCGCTCGATCCAGCTGCAGAGTTGCTGCTGTTGTCGGCACGAAGCGCTTCAAGACATGCGAGCGTCTCCTGCTCAAATTGCACCCATTCAGATCGCGTCAGTGATTCCTTCATCACAACGCACAGCTAGCATACACACGCACTTGCACTTGCACGAGCAGCTCGTCGTGCTCGGCCAATACTGCGTTACGCGCGATGTAGCTCGGGAGTAAGTCGTAGTATACGTGCGGCTCGGCGAGGGTCGTCATATCTGCCGTTCTAGTTGGTACGAGCTGTGTTAGCGTGGATGCGCGTAGCGGGGAGAATGTCTGTGTAGTTTCTTCTTCTGGGATACTGCGTGTCCGCGCTGTTTGACGTGCGCGTCGTGTACGTATTCGATATTGCCGGTTGCTGCTGTGCTCACGTTGCGAGACAGCAAGTTCGCAAGTGGTCGTCGTCGTCGTCGTCGCTCGTCGTGTGGTTTTGACAAGGATCGGCTTTTAGGAATGACCATCACTCCTCAAATTACATGTTGATTGCGTAATTACACAGCAACCCATGAACCGTAAATATGCTTCATTCTATTAAGTTCCACGATATTTCGACACAAAACACGTCGTACTGTATTGACATCATCTAACATATGATTGCAAATTGAGGAAGAGAACATATACTGTACGAGTAAAGTACTACAGATAACGGTACAATATAATAGCCGAAACATAAGAGAATGCCACAAAGTTCTTGCATTAAATAAAGAGTAGCTCAATATTAAATAGAATTGCTGGAGAGTTGTGCTATTGATTGAACAAACGTTAACATTTTGTGCCGTACCTTTTGGAAAACACACAATTCGGTTCGATAGTGTTTTCACTAGTAGACACTCACACGGCAAGCACGGTGTCAATTGCTGTTTTCATATAGCGACAAATCACTAAAGCATACAATTGATAAAGCCAAACAAGAAGTCCTTCCTTCCTAGATAGTGTTGTTTGTGTTAGAAAATCGGTCATCAATTATAGTTTACGCGTCAAACAACCTCAAGCAAATACTGCTTTTTACTCGTATTGATTTGCTTGTTCCTCCCGCTGCATCTGTACTACAGTCGCATTCAGCGCATCTAATCGTCGCGATCAATGTTTGCCGCTTATACGTTACATTAAGCACACTCAAGCAGGTGTACATCACCGCCGGTATTCGTCTTTCAGCTGCTACAGTTTATCGACTAACGCGTGCACTCAGCTAAACTATCGTTTGTTTAAGTTCGAAGTCCATTTGGCTTGCTCTAGGAAAGCAGTAGAAACCCTCTTGACACATTTGAGCATAGATGGCTTGAATATTGTTTTGATATAGGTGTTCAGTTTTGTGTCAATGTTCAAGCGCGGGATTATTTTGTAGCTCGTGACAGGATTCGAAATATACACACGTTTTCATTTGATTCGACTTGTTTAGACGCATCACATATACGATTGTACTTTGCCGAAACCTTTTCTGGTACTGCAACGCAACAATTCATTTACGTACCCGCCCACAACAATACCAACGAGTTATTTGGAGTGGTACTAATACTTGCTATCGACGCATTTCTTGCAACTAATATGGTCAGTAGATATATTTAGCGATATCATTGTTGTTGTATACTACAACAACGCACATTTTTAACGTTAATGCACAGAGTACGCACACTAATATTAATAACTTAACTGTCATATTTTTAGTTTATGACTGTACATACCATATGATATACAGAAGCGCTATTGTGGAAGAAATATCCCGACCGAGCAAGTACGACGATATCACTAGCGTCGAGCGAGGCCCCCCCCCACGCGCTCTCACAATGCTAAAGACGCGTAAGGACGCAATCTAGCAGGCGGGCGGCACGAT
Organism: Globisporangium camurandrum; assembly: GCA_023337595.1. NCBI lineage: Eukaryota > Oomycota > Peronosporomycetes > Pythiales > Pythiaceae > Globisporangium > Globisporangium camurandrum. The sequence continues at coordinate 5,446 of JAADXH010000857.1, read as the reverse complement.
AGGCTTGTTATCCGAGCTTGCTTGCAAGAAAGGAGCAATCGTAAACAGATACCACTACATAGTAACACGTACTATGTACCGTTTCGTTATTTTTGCCGTGTTGTCTATGTATACTGTATAATTTTAGTGATGTGATATGTTTAAATAGTTGGGGTCAGTATTCTAATCTAGCTGACGTCGAGCAATATATTTGGTCGACATGAATGGACATGTTAGTTTTCCGGTGGTCTCTCAACAAAAATACGCAAATGCTGTGCATTATATTCACAAACACGCATTGATGTGTACAGACGGGCACGTTTTGTAAGAAGTTCTACATCAATGATAGATGGTTCGTATTTCCTATCGTTCAGTACACAAGTACGTATTTAATGGCAGGACGTACACATGCCTGCGTCGTTGTAGGTATTTACGCGTGCGATGTTGCATACGTTGCCGCAGCTACTTATGTATATGGCATATGCACACGCACCAAATGATCATATGCTGCTTTCATTTCGAAAAACGTTTTCATTTTATGTGTACACTTTGAAGGAGTATATATGTTATTGCTTAAGCACCCGATGAATAACACTAGCAGTATAAAAGCCATGCAGTCATTTATATGTCATTAGTCTTACATAGCTGACACTTTCTTAAACATCATCAGTTCGTAGTAGTTACATAAGGGCTGACATTTATCAAGTACCCCGCTTCGTTTGTGCAACTACATTATTTTACAGCAATATGTTTCGAAAAGTACGCATAAGGTCAACCTCGTGTTTATGTGAATATTAAGACAGTATATGCATTTAAATAGAAATAGAGTGCGGTAAAACACTACTATAGACATCATCCTTTATGTAATGCAGCAACACAATATTTTATTGACAGCACCTGATATACAATATACAGTGTACAAAATATGTTGATATCGATTTACGTGAGTTCAAGAGCGAATTACTACCAATGTGTATAGTATATATGCTCTGCATCGTTCTGTAAACTAAAGTTATTCAGAATACGATTTATTTCGTGCTGCTTGCTCTCTGTTACACCGACTAGTATGCATTGGGTTTGCTTATTTAAATCAATTATTCGCAATTGCAGTATACAGTTACTTTTGGACACATTTCAAGCCCAATCATTCATTCATGTATTAAGACACACTCCCATTTGACGTACTGAAATACATTTAGTTTAAGCAACACTGTTTATACCATAGAGAGAGACAAAAGAAAGTTTATGTACTATGCCTACTGTGGGTTTGACCTGTACTTCCAATTGAAGGGGAAAATGCATATTTGATGTAACAGTGATAGTGCATCGCTGAGCATAGAAAATTCATACACGAAGTTTAACGTGACGTTGGCAGTCAGTCACAAATAATGTATAAGGAATTTGACAAGTTAGCATTATATAATGGATGATAAAGTGTGACACAGTTTGCGACGTAGCTTAAACCGCGTTGGTGAGTTCAGGTATAGTAAATAAGGTAAGTAAGGGTGCTTGCGCTCGACGCACAATACGAGTGGTAACTCAAACATCGTACGAGGCCCAAAGGTATAATGTTTTTTCCAGCATCAAATTTGTAATGTTGTCTGGAAATCATCCCAATCTGCAACAAACATCCTTTTTGTTTTATTGCAGTGCGACAGTTTAGTGCGTCTATAACAGGGGTATAGTTACATGAATGATGATGAATTGTGTTCACCCCGCTCTCTCTCTATGGAGTTTGTGTAATGAGCGCCTGTTACCAATAGCAATCGCGAGTGAGTGAATACAGCGTTGCCTGTACAGGTTTAGTGTTCTAAACTAGCTAAGTCAGACTAGTGTCGTGGTTTAGTATATATGTATTACTGTCATTGATGAAGCGGAAGTCAAAAGTACATATATACATATGTTGCCGAGCGAGGAAGTTAAATACGTCGAGTATGTTATAAACCGTTGCACCACTCTAACTACATCGCGCCTATACATTATACATATTAGTTTACCTTCAAAAACACTACTTCACATAACTAGTCGGTATGTTATGTTTTTACGAAACGTCGAAGGCAATTGTTCATATATATAGAGGAATTTGCGCTAAGTACGGCATCATCGCAAGCGCCATATAGTAGTAGTAGTTCACACCATAAAAGGTATCGAGCACTGCTGGATAGTTTACTATTTCTCCATTAAGTCTGGTGTGGTATTCAAGCGGGTATGACACCCGTGCCAAATATGATACCCTTCGTAATGGAAACGATATTTTTGCGCATATAGCCATATTCGGGTGATTCAATCGTCGTCGATGACCACCGCGACTGGCGTATCCTCCAAACCGATGTATAAATTGTCATGTCCTACTATGCACACAGATACATCCGGACGAATGAGAAGTCTTGCTGTTTAAGCCTATAGCGTATGATATTCAAGCAAACTCGGCTTACTGTGTCTAACACGCTACCGCGACTGTATTTCAGGGTATTTTAGGATGATTACTATGCTATTGTTAGTAAGGCATAATGAAATTAAGTAATGCGCCACGTTAATAAATGTCAGCTTTAACAATGCAGACATGCATTTGCCAAACTCTCAACGATACACTATTTCTTCTACACTATTTTCCGTTCGTAAAGCAAAATTGTCCATTTAAAACGAAAATTGGTGCAATGAACACGAGAGGCAGGCGAGACACGAATGCTAATTTCTTCTAATAAACTTAGTGCGTGATTCATTTTGATTGAGCAAAGCGAGGGGAAATTTATATCGTTTGAAAGGGTGCAATGGTCTAATGACATTGTATTCGAAATGGAGCACATATTCGCTAGAAACAGTATATACTATATCGGTTTAACCATATTTTAACTGTAGTCTGGCAACGCCCAGTATAGCACGCATGCACGTGTCACAACCACAAAATCATAGTATGCTTGAGCTTACACGGGCTCACACGTGGCCGAACGCAATCAAAAGCAAGTATTTCATAGAGTGTTTGTGTTTGAAAAATCGTACATAATCTTCATATATATTGCACAGCCACGCAAGTTGAAATACGCGGGTCTTGTTTTTAACGTGTAAATGACACTTTTTCAAATCATTTGTAATAAACTAGAATGTATAAAGATAGATTTACTATTTTATTATAATCCATCTACCCAAAAATGTGAGACATATATTTATTGTAAATATAGTATACGTATATGTGGTTACCTTTTCCAAGCTATAATGATCAATGCAGTACTTATATAGGCTCTGTGCGCGCTGACAAAGTTAGGTACGTATTGCTATCTCAAAAGTATGTGTAAACTAATTTAAGTGGACATGTATAAGCTGATATTCGTGCCCCTACATGTGAATAACACACATACATTAACTCCGCTTTCCATATAAGCTGGTGACGAGTAAATACTTTCAGCAAGTTATCGTAACGACATTGTAGAACTTTCCAGCTTGGTATGTGTTGATGCTATAATATACAATGTGAAAGTGCTCTCAACCTGTACACCGCGAATAGTCACATTATAAGATTCAAAGTTCCATATGTGTGCTACTATATTCGTGGAGGTTGTCAGTACCGCAAAATACTATCGTAATCCTCGTAGAGCTTGACCCTATTTTTTCGTTTTCGAAAGGGACATTTGAATCAAGTTTATATATTGGATGCCGTAATTTCCGATCCAAACGTTTTGGGGGGCACAGCTATACGAGCTATACGTTAGTCTAATTCGTCGAACTGTTGTAATCGACATGTCAAAGCAGCCAAAAAGACATACTTTACTCCGAAATTTACATGTCGTAGCAGCAAGTGTGTATCAAAAGCAAAAAATTAATGGTCATTTTGAAAACTACGCCACACAAATTCAATAATTGTGATTCAGCTGCGACGTAGATCGAATATGTTGACCATGAGCTGCTGTGCCTTGCTGCTAATCTACGTATGATCGCGTAGGTGACAGATTAGTTATTGGGAGTATTTTTCAGGTGCCATATTGGCACTGCATATGAAAACAGTGCCATAGTACATACAGTACATTCAATAGAGATAACATATTATACTCATAAACGTACAGTTTAACAAGTCGAGTCCCCCATTTAGCATATCTAGCAAAACAGAATCCGTGTGCGATCGTTGCCGCTTTGACGTGCTCTTCACTGTCGCAATTACACCGGCTCCACACGTTGCAGTCAAGGTGCGTTCATTTGCGCGTGTATGTTATATTTGTATGCGTGCTTACCGCTCTTGTTGCAGCGCTACCAAGCAAAACGCGCTCAAAGACGACGTGCTCGTCACACGGCGTCTACGTGGGTTGACACTTACGAAGAGTCACGTGCTGATTTGTTTGGAAGTAGTCACGGGTAGTCGTGATTCATCTTGCTAATGCTTGAGCTAAAAGCAATACTGCGCACTTCAATATCATCACATGTAATATCGTAATTTCTGAGTGTGTACTTGTCGGTATCACGATTTTTGGTGATCTTACCACATTCCTGGTAAAATAACTCACTTGCGAGTACAATTTCACCACTGAACAAAATTGAATCGTCAGCAGACAAGCGCATATTATTTATACTGCCCTTTAATTGCTTCGACGAATAGAGGCCAACGAATCGAGGTATAAAAACGATGTAAATAGAGTAACAGTTGTATAGAAGTCAAATTTTTAACATAATTACAGAGTGGTATATTCAGTATGTTACATTTTGCAATACAAAACCTTCTTATCGATTATTTTCTTGTGGTGAGAATGGCGAAAAATCTTACTACCCCGAGCTTTTACGTACACCTTGTACACCTACGTACATGAAAGCGATAGTAGTTATGCTCAGGCATGGATATTATCAAACATCCATAGTTATTCCTTTTCAAGGATGCGTATTATGTTTTTCGGTATGGAAAATATTGGAATCGGTCTAACCAAAACGTATACATAAATTATACAGCCTTAATGAAAGCAAATGTGGCCTAATTTTGCCTCTCGGTGTCTTGTCATAAAACGCGAACAATCATCCGCACGACCTCACAAACATACGCATGCCCACATGTGTTCCCGTCGGCGTGGACCTAACATACATTAGCACGTAATGCGCACGCGATCAAAGTATTTGATTGTTAGAGCGCGTAAGTCTATTTCATTTTATTAAAAACGCAAGTAAGTAAGACTATTTCGTCCCATGCTTGTGCATTTCATCTGTTGCAAGTGTGACATGACTTGCTAGGTCCCATTTTTATATATCGTGCAAATAAATTACGAGTTGCTACGTTGTATTAATAGAGTAAGCATTTTTATCGAACTTCTATTGTAATGGGCCATTACATAGATTTGATATGTGTGGTACTCATCACCTCGTAGTGCCCATGGGTGGTAGTTACCGGTATGATACCGGTATTACCTCCGATACCCATGTGCACTGGTGACGTCATTCGATGATGTCATAGGACATGTAGTAATCATGTCGGGAATGATGGTTCCTGGATCTT
>JAADXH010000856.1:0-15997 GCA_023337595.1 Globisporangium camurandrum | reverse complement strand
CGCACGAGCGCAGCAACGAGCATCTCATTGAACGCCTCGACGTTGTCCATAAACACTTGGTGGCCCGCAAGCGGCACGTGGAGCACGTCAACGCGCTGGTGGCCGTCAAACGTCGCAGCGAGCTGTGAAATCGTGCAAAGCAGCAAATGCACGCGACAGTAGCGTCAGCATCTTAAATACTGTCCCCATAGTTCATGACTGCTAGAGATGTTCGCTCGTACCTCCTCGCCGTGCTTCGAGTCCATCCAGTCCGGGCCGCCGCCATACCTATTAACGTCCCCGCAGCCAATCAGTCTGTCAGTCTGCTAGTTAACCAGCCACTTCACTACAGAGTCAAAACAGTCACAAACACACATGAACGTGATCGGGACTTGGATCGTCGCAGGCGTGAGCATCTCACAGATCGGCTTGCGTGCAAAGACGCCCTAGCGATGCCACATAACACAACATACAAGCAATTACGTGAGTGCCTGACTACTACGACACAGTCTCTCATCAACCTACAAGGCTGACGTACTGGGTGCAAATGCGTGTGCATTGCGATCTCGCCCGAGCGCTTCAGTGCCCAGTTGTGGTACCAATAGTCTGCTGCTGTCTCCAGTGGAATGAGTCCGCGCTTGATCACGCTCGTCGGAGGCATCAGCGACACGCGGAGCTTTACGAATGCGCGCAAGAGCGCAGGACCGAACGGACCCGCGTACCGCGCGACGCTCTATTCAACGAGATGGTTAATATCAGTTTATCATCCACATACGAACAGCTAGTCATAAACAAACCAACCATTGGCGTGAGGCGGAGACTCCACAGAAACCGAAAGAGCCGGATCCCAAGCACTTGCGGACGCAGCGGCGGCAGCTTCCCGACGCCTGCAGGCGATACGAGCACGAGGTGCTGAACGCGCGATGGGAAGCGCACGGCGTACGAGCTTGCAAACAGCGCCTATGGGACATAAACAGGCGCAAAGTAGCCAGCAGCAAGTGTTTCGTTAAAGTCTCAAGTGATACGGATGATAGAGCTAGTATGTGGAAACGTACGCCCATCGAGTGGCCGCACAAATGAAACGACTTGAGCTATAGATTTCCAAGCGATCGACAGTATTAGAGCGTCTAGGTAAAAGCGTAAGCAACAACGACAGCGAACGATACGTAACAACGTACGCCAATCTCCTTGCGCCACTCTTCAATCGCGTTTACAAAGATCGCGTCCGCAGCTTCTTGCTGTTTGTTCCGTACGAAGTCAGAGCGAATGAGTATCTCTGTTATGCGTATCCAGCGACCCATCACACGACATCCAAAGCAAAACAAATTCGCACCTCGTACGAAACAAAGTCTGGTCGATCCGATCGGCCGGTACCGATCCACTCGATTGCGTACTGTCGATTGATAGCCAGAGCCACAAGCGTCAGTCCTGGAACAAAGTAATCACTGCGCTGTTGTGCATTGCACAACGTACGACGTCAAACGTCTTGGCGAGATGCTCGAGGTTCTACTCGTTTGTACAACACCACACAGCAGTAGCAGCAGCAAAAGCTACGCGTCAGTCTATAATGCACGCCACCACAGCCAGCCACAAACACGTACACACGCCCAGAGGCCATTGCCTGCTGCGTAGCCATGCACGAGCACGAGCGTCTTTGGTGGCGACGTGCTTGAGGCAGATGCAGCACCGCAGAACGGGACGTGGACCGTCCCTAGACCTGCGATCTTTGCCATCGTGAACGGCACGGAGACGTTCGCGCGTAAGATGCGGCGCTCGATGCGCTCGAGGTCCTTGTAGCGCGCGGGGACCCAGCACTTGGCGTGCGAGACTGCGACGACGAGCGGCGTGAGCACAAACACGGCCGCGAACGACACGAGCGTCAAGCCTGTGACAAACTGCCAGTGCTGCAGTGCATATACCGAGTCCCACAGCAGCGCGACGAAGAACAGCGGCGCGATCGTGTCGACGAGCAACCGCGCGCCCGTGTCGAGCGTCAGCGGCGCGTCGATGCTTGCAATCACGAGGGCGTGGAAGCGCCACTGGCCGACGACGAGTGCCGTGAGCACAAACCCGAGCAGTGCGAGCATCTGGAGAAAGTTGCGCTCGCTCTCGAGCGCGTGGCGCATGCGGTCCGTGTCGTCGGCGCTCGCAAACTCGACGACGAACGAGTCGCTGTGGCGCACCTCGACGAGGTACACTTCAACGAGCACCGTGCCAGCGAGCAGCACGAGCAGCGCAATGCCGGTGCGTGAGAGCGTCGACGCTGGCGCAGTCAACAGCTTCCCGAGCACGCCAAACGCGACAAAGAGCGGCGTGAGCGCGACCAGCACGACCGCGACTGCGCCTGCTTTCCAGGGCGAGACGCGTGGACGTGATGGCGGTGCGGCGGCGGTTGTAGCATCAGCGTCACTTGCATCGACGGGGGCGTCAATGTGCGCCAGCGGCGTCGTTGCCTTGCCTTCGTTGACCTCGTCGGTCCTTTTCATTGCTGTTTTGCTTGTCAAATCGTGCGACGTCGATTTTGAAAGTGTTATTTTTACATCTTGCTAATACAGCACCATTATAGTCGATAGCATGACGGTTCGGACCGAAAAAAGCAGCTCGGGCAATTCGGACTTACGTAAAACGTAATCCTTTTTACTTTGAAATGATTTGACATGATTTGACACCAAGCAAAAAGTACCATTTGCAACAAACATACAATCGATCACACAGCAGCACGAACATCGAGAGTGCCCCTCCGCGCGCCTACACAAGTGGCAAAAGAGGGGAGCGACTATGAACGATGTGTTGTGTGCATATGCATGACGCTGCTATGCAAGTGATTGGGTCTGTGCATACCGGCGACTCGTTCACATGCATTTGCTTGTATTGGCTCAATGCTACTTCCAATAGACTTGCAAGTTTCCTGTATTCATCGAACGCAGATTTGCAGTAGGTTGGCGCCGTTCGCGTCATGTGGCGCTAGCCTCAAGATGAAATCACTCTGCTGCGCACGCGACTTCCAAAGTCAACAACCAACGCAACATAGTAAGCGTGTATATTCAATGTATGTGACGATACTATATGTACTAATGCATACTCACGCACACGCTTAAGCGACAAGCAGTCAGACAATCTGGAACCGGTGAACCAGACGCTCAATCGTCGGATCACGCACAAGACCCCGCTGCGTAAGTGCATTGTGCGCAATGATAAGATTGTTTAACTTTCCATCGCTGTGCATGATCTTCAGCGCTGACAATGTTGTCACATACGTTTACACGTGTGCCCATGTCCTCGAAGGAAATCAAGCGCCGTTCGCTCAGCTTCCACGGCGTGATTAAGCACTTTCGTCTTGCTGACAACGTCGCCGTCCATCTCCTCGAGCCCTTGCGACAAAAACAGCTTCATGAACGCTACGGTGAGCTTCATGTCATGCACTCGCTGTTTGCTGTGACTCTGCGAGCCTGATGGATCGCAAAACCATTCGCACCAAACGGCAACGAGACTTTTGCGAGCTGACTTGCGTTTCTGCTCGCCTTGCGTACTATCTATTCCCAAAGACAATGGTGCTGCGGCTCCAAGCGCCAAAGACGACGACGACGACGACGCTGCAGCTTCAAGTGTGTGATTTGGTTGCTCTGATTCTGTTCTCGTGTTTATTTGTTTCTCTAAATTGGCGACTCGCTGCGAAAGCACTTTAGTATGCTGAAGCAGCTCTTTGTTTTGCTCCAACAGGATTTCAAGCATGCCACACATGCCATCGTCAAGTGCGGCTGGTGGTGGAGTGATCGCAGCGACGACTGCGGCAATCATGCTCTTGCGCACGCTGAGTGACCACGCAAGCATCTCGTGTTCTGTTATGCTGACAGCTGACATTGCGCGGCGAACACGTTGGATGTACTGACGTGTTGCGCTTACATCACGCATGTCTGGGTAATGCATGATGACGCAAGCAGTAAAAACCTCGAGCACATCGTCACGGATGCTCGTCTCGTCACTAAATCCGCGCTCGCTATTGAACAAGTTGTCCCGCAAGAGCAACACTCTGGTGCGTACAACACTATCGGATTCGCTGAAGCTTGGCAGTTTTGTGCCACCTTCGTGCGACCATCCACGTAGAGTCTTGACAACTTTCTGATCTTCTTGCGTGGTATTCATAATGTATGCAAACCCTTTGCTCAACGAATCCAGACTCCAGCCACCACGGTCGAGTATCTATTGAGTACTGAGGTTCTAGTCAGCGTTTGCGTGCTGTGCAGCGCCACGGCGAAACGAGTGCGAGGTGAGCCCCGATGTCAGTGCTGTGCCATTTGCTTTGCACTGCTTGCTCACAAGTTGGACAATGCGATTGACATATGCATGGACACCAACAGATTTCGATTGCGCGACTCTTGGTGCTGACAACGGTGGTGATGACAATGGTTGCTCCGATTGCCCATGTTGTAGCACTTGCATCAAGTCGCGCGTGTCGTTCAGTGAGTCGAGCGAGAGCTTGTCAGTCTCGGACTTGATGGGAAGGTGAGGCAGTAGACTTGGCGATCGTGAGGACTGATGACGATTGCCACAACGAGCGAATGCACTGGACATGATACAAAACTGGCACAATTTTTGAACATTGCAATGCCTTGCTCACTCGCAGACTTCATACGTTTAAACGTAAAGAAGAGTACTCTTCCTGTCACACGCCCAGATACATAGTCCGTTAGTTTTGCATGCAGAGATGCAACACCAACACTATCAAGTTGTTTAGGAGAACACAAATTTATGCACGGACCTTGATAGACAGAAAGCTGTCGCTTGAGCAATACAGATGCGTCAGAGCTTCACCAAAACATCAACCACAGCATATTGAGGAGAGCAGCGTCCTCACAGTCTCGCGTAGTTGCCGCATGCTTATACAGTGTCAGTGCAAGATTTTCCAAATCATTTTTTGTGCACGCTGGTGCCTTGTTGACAAACACGTCGCTCCATTTTGTGCAATGCTTTTCGATTGTCGATATAATTTTTGATAGCTTCCGCTCGCAACGCGCGAGTAGCAGCTCGTAGCGGTCAAGGTTGTGGTTTTTGACGTTGCCGAAGTACGACAACACCGTGCTTGCCTTGAGCTACGTGCCGGCGCGTCCGGTTTTGATCACCAAGTGCATCGCAAATCGGTCCAACAGGAGAACAAGCGTGCCCGCCGTCGCGTCTTGCTCGATGGAGCTGTCGACTTGCTCGCTTGTGGCGCGATTCTCAGCCAAGGACGCGTCGTAAGCGCTCAGCGCTGTCGCGCGTGTGCGCTGCGTGCCCGAGGCAATGAGTGACCGCACAGATATGGTTCTTCGTGTGAAGCTGCAATTGTTTGTGATGACAATGTGAGAGACAGCGCATTTAGTATCAAAAAGCTATGGCGTCATTAGCGTCCGAACTGTGATGATATTGCAAGTGAAACGATTAGTCTTGACTATGTTATGCAGGCATTTCACATTTGAAATTGTTTCGGACCAAATGCGTCCGAAAATGTCCAAATTATTATATTGCTCAAATTTTTTGTTTGGTCGCCTCTGATTGGCTAAAATTATTGCAGAACCTACTTTTATTGGTTAAAAATAGATTGATTTGTTGAGGTCACTTTCGCTTCGTCCGAACTTAAATTTTATTCATCGATATTCGAAAATAAATTTAAACAAGAATAGCACTAGCAAAACGAGAAAATCCCAACAGACGGACCTAACATATAAATTTAAACATATCACAATGACCTATCTCACAAGATGGACCTAAGTCATACTATTTTTGAGATACATTATTTCAGTTTATGTGAACGCCTCCATTACGTGCACCACGTCGTCGCCGTTCGTGTACGTGAACGCAATGAGGTATTGGTGCATCTGCGTGAACGTTGATTTTAAAAAGAGCGTTACTTTACATTTTGCTATTACAGTACTGTACCGGGAACTTTGGTCTGTCCAAGACTATCATGCGGTTGAGTCTACCGAGATCTTGAATAAATATACCCTTAACGAATCAGTTTGCGCAAAAACATTTTAACCGAATTTTCAACAAACAGAAAAAGAAATTAGGTTACATCGAGTAATGAAGGTAAATGGTACTGTGTATAGAAACATGATTTTATCTTTTGTGAATACTGTAGTGAATGTACAAATCGTAACACATTGCCCTTGCAATAGCTAATATAAAAGGAATCGGTGGTTTTTTATACACCGTGCTAATTGATAAATATCAGCCTGATTATCTACGCGTTAAACGTGGCTTGTAAGCATTAACAATTTCGAATTGGATACTTCAATTGGAGGCAAAAAATATACGTTTCTGACCCAATATCTATTTTATAAAAATATACCAAATGCGTTATACAAAAGAGATAAAAACTGTGTATCAATCTAAACTTGCAAAGTGGTCTCAAAATACCTGTTCTTAATTGCGGTCTTGCGTGTCCAAACTTGCAACTTCAAATTTTAGGATCATGTTAGAGTCACGATAAACAATGTAATGCGACAGCCAATCACTACAACGATCAGCATCAGCATTTGTCACATGAGTCTGACCGTTAACCCTGATATGCGCGGATTGATTTTTTCATAAGGTTTAACTCAAATCATCTGAAAGTAGGGACAGACTGATTGTTTCGTCCAATAGTTATAGGTCGCTAAGTCTCATATTAAAACAATATCCATGTTTTTGTCGAAAATCTATCATTTTCTAGTGAAAGCGAAAAAAATACAACTACTACTGTATGGTATAGCTCTCGCTTGTGTCGTTATTCTTCCGCCCAGCTTGAGAGGAATACAACCCACTACAACTCGTTATCTTGTCATCGGAAAATTATATCCGAAATCAAATGAAAAATAGAATTATATGGCATGAATCAAATAGAAATAGATACTTAATTGCAATTGAACCTTTTGGTAGTGCAGCAAGCTATTAGTAGTTATTTTGTAACGTTGTTGTATTATAACGCGTCTTGCAAGCAATATTTATAATGATTTGAAGTCGGATTTCGTACTTTTTGCTAGTTCAGTGCTACTGCATTATAGTCAAGATTCCAAAATGAATTTATACATTAACACCTCTAGTCTAAAACGTAAAAATATGTATATGTCGCCTTCCACTCCATTCGTTTCAAAAATGGATAATCATGTTGTCTAAGACAAAATACAACATGGACGCGATGTACATGTGGTGTAAGACAACATACGGGGTTAGAAGGGTTAATCTTGTCAAATTGTGCAACGTCGATCTTAACTAACGAGTTTTCCTTCCATTTTACTTCTATAACTTTACATGTTCTCTACCAGGAATGTACTGGCACATATTGTAATCAAGTTTTGAAAATGAAACTCAACATCATTTATATATACGGCAACACTTAAACTGCTTGAGTTATACTGACAATCGTCCTTCCTTCTCCGCTGCAGGTCCACTTTGCATGGCAACACTTACATTGCAACGACGTCGACATCAAAGTCGAACGATCGCATCACGTGCGCACCTCACGAACTCCAGCGACAATGCCACCTACGGAGATCTCCAACGACGTATATAGGCATGACGCAGACGCTCGACGAACGGCTGCTAGAAAAACGACGAGGCGCAGACAGTCATTCAGTCCCCCGAAGCCTCTATCACGCGGCCAACTGCGAGTAAAGGCGCCGGAGAAGCGACTCGTGATTCGTCGTGACCCAGTGTAACCGCCAGTGCGTCGATCAATGACTTTACGCCGTTTTCTTAAGTTCGCGACAAACCATGAGCGCGTACAAGAACCAGCAAGTACCAGCTATGCTGCTCCTGTGCATGCATCCACTCAAAGAGCGCACTAGCTGCACGCCCGCACTAAGCCTTGATTGTGACGTCGGTCGATTTTGATTCAAAACTAATGTGTGTTATGACATTTTATATAAAGATAGTTTTCCGTATGAAAAATATCGACGTTGAAATTATATTTATACGCTAACTATTAAAACCACCTGACGTACAATAACATATCGGATGTACACGGTCGTCATTTGTTGTGTTGCTTGTCATATCGATTAACGTCAAATAGTAGGATAGTGACGGAGTCAATCCTGGGCACTCCAGTGGTCTCACCCATCACAAGTAAGATCTCGCTCTATTTGTTTTGACATGTTGTCATATTGTATTTTAAGACACACATCCCAAGATTTTATTGTCAATTGCAACTAATTGTACCGATCACAAAAATGTGTGACCCACAAATCTTGTGATGGACATCATCAATTTATGTCAGAAAGGTATGAAATAAAAACGGTTTTAGCTATTTGTAAACCGGTCCTGTTGATAAAACGATATTAAATCTCACCTACATATCGCGCGTAAGACTGATAAAGAATTGCTAAATATAGATATTGGTCCAGTACATTAGTATACATTCAAATCAGAAAGCGCGTGAGCGACAAAACAAAAATGTATTATCACATTGTTTCACGTTTGTATGTAATAACATTTGCACTACCATCTCACATACTTAAAACCATTCGCGGTACAGAGTCTGGATTACATATACTAGTATATGATTATCGTACTGTTTGACATGACCACGCCCGCGTGTCCATCTCGTCGCAGCAATACATGCCATAATTCAATGAATCGTTTACTAACCAAAGGAGTGAGAGAATGATTCAAAGATATATGTACTAAGTTGAAACTGTGCAAGCATTTGGTGTAAGTTGCAAATATATTTACTGCTGCACCTATTAGATTAGATGATGCAGTTGTTTTATACGACAGTACGGGTAGTACTTTGTACATTAACAATTTCCCGGTGTTTCATTATTTGCTCCCTATGTAATTCGTCATAACAAACACTACGACGTAGTATGAAGTATTTGATGCAGTCATTTGTCAACATAAATTACGTACTGTGTAGTGAAATCAACTAACGTCAAATAGGAGCTCCATACAGACTGTTTGCAACGCATAGTTTGACTAATGCTCATACGTAAAAACAAATAACAAGCAAATAATGAAAGTAATTAATTGCATAGTATAACCCCGATAATTCAGACGGCACTGCAACGAGCAGGGTGGAAAGACTTCCTCGGTCTTGAAAAGATGGTAAAATTATCAAATAGGTGCCTTCGAAAACTTGAAAGAAAAATCCATTTGACTATACAATACACCTTCGCTTCATTGCATTCAGTATATATTGTTGTCGACCAACAGAGCTGAGTGCGTTCAAGCATATTATCGCTCGAAGCTGCTTGAGTCATAATGACAATCACCCTATTTTTACCGCAGCGCGGCTACTTTGTAATAGTGCTCAGCTTTGTGTTCACAGATAGACAGTATTAAACGTATTAATGCCTGCAATATCATGGACACTCAACCGATTGTTAACATGAACATACTGTCATTGTGACATCTCACAAATGACATTGCACACTTTTTCTGTGTTTTAATCTCCTGGAACGAGTTTTGCATACCGTATTTTTAACGCGTAAGCCGAGAGCGAAATTGTAAATTGATGCACTATTTGTATTTGCAAAGTAGGCACTTAAAACGAGTTTTGCGTTCAGTTAAAGAAGAACGTTTGTTGATGAAGTGTTGTGTTAAAATATTATCATATACAGATACTGTACAAGTACAATGTTCAAACGAATATGATTTTCTGTAATATCTAATTCGAGCGAACTACATTCATGGCCGAAAATATGTACAGATATTATATTGTAATGGGGGTTGATAGAGGGAAACCAAGATGTCTTTAGGGTGTCCATCTAAGTATCCCCTTTGTAATTCGTCGTATTTTCTTTGTGTTTTGTTTTCAAAGTGGAACAGAGTAGTATATCGCCGTTACACGAATAAATACACGACTATCCATAATATCAATGCATAACAATGCATTCCGAACAATAGTAATACTCAATTAACCTAGAAAGGGCTGAGACTGCTGTGGTGAAGAATCTGTTGGCGCTGACTGCTCGATAAAGCGTACGACATATAAACAATCCAAGCGACGTAATGAACGGATCGACACACACGCTCTGCTACAGCAATAACGTCACTGGCAACAACACACAGACTTGGAGCAATGTCAACAGACTCGCGCGTGCAGCCACCGTGATCTTCTCACGCGCACTCACAGCAGCTGCTGGCAGCACGCGATCGACAAATGCAAACTTCTTCGTTCTGCCGTTCGCATCGACAATGCGGCTCTTGATCGGTACGAGCCACTCGAGTGGCTACGGTGTATGATATACGACCTACACGTCCGTGAAGTTGCCGTTGGACTGTACGCAACTACAAACAGACGCACGTTGCTGCGTAAGACTGTTGCGTTTGTAGCAAACAGAGTCACGAACGTCGACGATGAAATCGCAACGTCGCAGTCAAACTGACGCATGAGCGTCTCCGCGTGTGCGTCTGCAGAGATGGGACAGTGCAAAGGACGCAATGCAGTGTCTTCACTACTACTATTGCTATCGCTAATCAATGCGTCGAGTAAGATCGATTGCCCAGCGACGAAGCGTGCAGCAGAGACAACAGCGCACGCGCCAATAGCAAACACTTCACGCTCGTGTTTCATCGGCATAGGTGCTGCTTGCTGTTGGTCGATGCACAGTGCTGGCTCATAGAACTGTGGGTACATCTGCACGACGACGTTGTGGGTTTACACCAGCATGTGCGTGTACTTACCCGCCAAAGGTAGAGACGAGGAGCGTTAGTTATGATGGAGAGAGCGTGAAGACTGTCGATGTATGCGGAAGCGCGTACCCACGACTCGATGGCGCGCGGTACAACAAACAGTGTTGCGCCGAGTTCATATTGGATGACTGCGTGGAGTTCATGGTGCAACGCTTGCTGTTCACTGCGAACGCGCGCATCAAGTGCGTGCCAGCGCTCAAACTCGGGTGCCGTCAGTGCCAAGAGCAATGGGACGCCCAACTGGCGTTTGATCGCACACACAGTGTCAATCAATGCCGTGCTCAGATTCACCCATATGCCATCAGTTGCTGCTGCTAATGCTGCTATATGCGTGTGTTCGATAGATTTGAGGAGCGACGTACCCGCTGTGCATCAATGCGGCGCTGCAGCAGCAGACGGTGCATTGCGTTTTCCATGCGTACAACGCTCATTGGCATCACGACTCGTGCAGCGACGACCTCCATGAGGTGCATGTGTAACGGTGGCTGAGCTATCGTTGATCTGCGGATTGTAGCTGCTGCGCTCCTGTATGACGCAAGCTGCTGCTCGGCGCGGGCGTGCGCGACTGCGAGTGCATCGGCGCCAAATACCGAGAAACGGTCGAATGCGTCCACCGTGAAGTAAACCTTTGTTGTTGCGGATAGTGCGTTCTCCTCTGGCGGTAACTCGATTGACGACGCTGGTCGCTTGCACGCAGTCGCGGCGGCGGCACAAGTGCTTTGTCGTTGATTGTTGTTGTCATCGCAAATGCAGTTTATATATTGAAAAATCTACAATAAAAAATAGGTGATCTCTAAACGACACAAAATCAGACAACGACAACGACAACCGAATCGACATGGAGTGCACTGGCGGCTTCCGAGCGCTGCGCAAACACGTGCATGCTGCAAAAACGATCAACGCGCGACCGAGCAGCAGCGGCGCCAAGTACCGGCCCAGCTCGCAGGTAAAACGAGCTACGAACAACAGCGAGGACGAAGACGGTGACAAGGTATGTCCTGCAGTCTAATCGACTATGACGACTGCATGCGCATGCTTACACGATGTAGATCTAACGATCGTATGGACTGTATACTGCTATGCGTTGATACATAGATAGAGCGGCAGCATACGACAGCAAGGGATGCTCTAGCAGCAGGTAAGAACGCCGTTTCGATCCTACGCGATTCCACTTTACCTCGGATCTCGCTTCGCACGAGCTCGACGTCTACCTCCTTGGCTTGGCTTACTCACCGTACGCAGAGATCCAAGCCAGTCAGAAGCGACTGTACGAAGCCGAGCGACATCTCACTGCACAGCGTGTACGTTAGCACGAGTGCGCCACTCTGCCAAAATGCACACGACTTGTCGATATGCTATGCTTGGTTTGCATTGACACTAAGCTTGATCAGCTCATTATGTACTGACCATTGCATTATGTACTTGCAGGCAACGTTCGTGCGAGAACAAAAGGAACTTCAGGTGATCAAATGCAATCAAAGTCATCCTAAAGCAGACACTGACTCGCACATCGACTGGACATCGCAGGCACGTGAGCGCAGTGTACGATTGATCGAAGCGTCGCTCGAGGACGCGACTGAGCGAGCAACGCAAAAGGAAGCGAGCCTGGACAAGCGCATCCAGGAGATGATGCGGCTCGAAGCGCGACTGCACGAAGCGCTCGTCGTGCAGCAGTGCGAAGTGCCACAGACCATTGACAGCGACAAGGACGACAACAATAATTGCAGGAGCTGCAGTCAGTGTGTTGATATCAACGAACGCATCGCAGCGCTCAGTCTACACGAACAGGTGCGTTGTTCCCACCAGCGCTCTCTGCCCAGTTGATCTATCCAATCACTCCCACACACACGTGCGCTGACGCTGTAGGAGCTTCAACTGGCGCGCGATCGTGTTACGGACCGTGACAGACACGTACATTCGCTTGCTTGGACTATCCCTTGCTTGGCTGTGTATCTGAACGTGGCGCTCAGCGCTGCAGACTTTTTAACTATCGCCGAGCACCAGAGCAACTCAAGCAGCATATTTTCACGTGCTTCTGCTGTCCACCCACTATTGCAGTTGACGCTGAAAGAGCGCGTGCTGGGCGAGAAAGCTACCGAGCTCGAGAACCTTGCACGTGATCTCGAGCAGCGACAAGTGCTACACGAGCGCGAAGTTGGTGCCAAGCGCGCCAAGTGGGAGCTTGAGCGCGAGCAAGTATGGGACTAATGCGCATATGGCTCGAGCCGTTTGACTGGCTCGTTGACCTCTCATTGTGCGACTGCTGCTGTTGTTAACGTTTGTGTTCGTCAGCACTACAACAATCTCGAACTGGAGCTTCGACGACACTACGAACTCAAGATTACCCAAGTCGCAGCAGAGCACCAACAGGTTGGTAATGTGTCGAAGACATGTATAGTTTGTTATTTCGAGTTGCTTAGTTGTGTGATACATCTCGTACTCACCTTATTGGTTCAGCTTACCGCTCAGTCGAAGACGCTTGACGCAAAGTATCGTGAACTCGCAGTTCAGTCCGAGGTGCTTGATGAAAAGTGTCGCGATGTCGCAGCACACTGTGAAGCACTCGAGGCAAAACGCAGTGACTTGACGCAGTCCGCAGCAGCACACGCGCTTGTGCTGCAAGAGGTGGACGCTCGGACACGACAGAGTTGTGAACACAACGCGATGGCGCGCGAAGACGCTGCGTTACGGGTCGCATCAATAGAGGCCAAAGAGATGGCGCTGCGCATACGCCAAGCGCAATTCGACGATTGTCAGCGAGCATTGGACGTGACAAAAGACGCGCTGGTGCAGCGAGTACGTTCAGAGCTGGTTTGGCTTGGTGGTTGTATTGACGAGCAAACTGTACGTTGCCGTACGCAATCATTCTGATTGGTTGCTTCGTGGGTTACCTTTACATCACAGGAACGCACGTTGGCGCTGTTTGCTCACGAAGTCGAAGCACAGCACCAGTCGAACGTGGCGCTCCAACAGCAGCTGGACGCCGAGCTGACGAAACTCCGTCGGAGTACAGACGTCACAATGCCAGCAAGAGTAGAACCAGCAGTACCAATCGTTTCGAACAGGCTGCATTTAGACCATAGCACTGCATCGACTTTAGCAGAAGCAGTAGGCACAGTAGGCACGACGGCGCGACCAAGTTCCATTACTGCGAAGTCGCGACTGCGACAGAGTCTCACTGTGTCGCTGTTCAAAAGCAAATAGATTTGTCATCGTGTACTACACTTACTGTACGTACAGTATACCATTGATGGATTGTGAGGTGTTTTGCGGTACGTCTGCGACCGGCAATAGCCTAGATATAGTATGAGCGAGTGGTCGTTGTATTATTGCTGACTCGCAGTATGGACGAGTATAACGAGTATGGGTGTCAATCACAACCAGACAACTGACGATTTGGATTGCAACACCAAATCTGCATGTTCGAACGAAGAATGAGCTCTTATCGAACATCTCTGGCCCCATCTGACCATACTGTTAATACGTTTACCACGGACGAGATGTACTGTTCTGTACATCAGTGTGTGGCCGATAGCCTTCTGTTGCGAACAACAACTCGCACGTCGCTTTCTACCCAAATAAGCACATTTCGATTTCGGCCGCCAAGCTAGCACACCCCTGACATCGGCCCTTCGCGATTATCGACTGCGAATACAATGGCGCTCCGCTCAACGACCTTGACAGCAGCTGCCTCGACGCGGTTGCGACGACATCACGCTTCTGCTTCTGCACGCATGGATCAGCTGTTTGGTGCAGCAAAGCACGGCAACGTCGACTCAATCGTCGCTGCGCTCGCGAGCGCAATCAGTGCAGACGCGCAGGATGAGCACAAACGCACAGCGCTGTCACATGCCGCAGAACACAACCACGCCAGCGTCGTCGAAGGGTTGCTCGCACAAGAAGCTGGCACAAACATCGCGGACGCGAGCAGCGTATCCGCATTGATGTATGCAGCCAAGAGCGGACACGCAGGCGTTACGACAATGTTGGCGGCGAGCGGCGCTGCCATCGAAGCGCGAGACCGACATGGCCGAACCGCGCTAATGTACGCCGCTGACGGTGACAACACGACAGCAGTCGCATTGTTGCTTCGCGCAGGCGCGGTCGTTGAGTCGACGAACAAGAACATGCGCACTCTGATCTCGTACGCTGCAGTCACGCAAACGTATACGTTCTGCCCCGCCAGCATGGCTCGAGCATCAACGGTGTTTGCAATGAGTCTCGAACGGTGCTTTCGTATGCCGTCGAGTCTGGCTGTCTCAAGATCGTGACGGATTTACTCGAAAGCAGCAACGATGTCAATACTGTTATCGGAGCGACGAGACTGCGCTCATGATTGCAGCAAAACATGGCCACGTGAGCGTTGTCGCGAAGCTGCTGAACTATGGTGCTGCAGTCAATGCCAAGGACTCGTATGGCATGTCGTGTCTGCTGACAGCAACTGAATATGGCCACAAAGCCATTGTCTCGATCTTGCATTGATGTAGTTGACCAAAAAAGGCAACACTGTGCTGTCGCGCGCAACAGTGGGAGGTCACGCAGACGCAGTCGCTTGTCTGCTCCACCATGGCGCATCTATCCATCCTACTGATCAGTTTGGATGGACCGCACTAATGGAAGCTGCGTCTTGCGGTGACGCTAGCGTCGTTGCATTGCTCCTACTGAGCACCGCCACGGTCGATGCGCGCTCAGACAACGGGAGATTCGCGCTGATGCATGCAGTTAATAGGATGAACCAAGCTGTCGATCTGACGCTCGTCCAGATAGGCGCATCCATGTTCACTTTCGACGGGAATGGAAACACTCCGGTGAAGTTAACGGCAAATAACGACGATGAAGACGTGATAATTGCGTTGCTTCGACCATCATTCGACCTCGCAAGCTACTCACAAGAAGTCGTTGCGCTCTTTGCTGCAGATGTCATGAATGACCAAGAAACTATCGAGAAATTTCTCGCAGTTGGAGTGGTTGTCGATGGTGCCACACCAGACGGCCGAACAGCGCTGTTTTTCGCCGTCGAGTGTGGTTACATGGATTTGGTTGACTTGCGGAGGAAGAGAGGGGCGGATGTCAATGCAAAGATGCATCCACGCAGCTCCCACGTTTGCTAGCCAAATGGGTGAGATGAACGTCTTTCAGGCGCTTGTTGACGCTGGAGCGTCCGTGAACGTACGGAATGACGTTGACGGAGAGACGCTGCTGGTGTCGGCTGCGCGCGTGGGTCTTTTTGACGCAATCGAGCTCTTACGGGCACACGGCGGCTCTGTGTGAATGCTTGACGTCGCAGATGAAGAGTACCCGCTGCTTTCTGGTACTATGGCGTCGATGCAAAACATGTGCGCGCCGACCATCGAGGTTGAGCAAGTTT
>JAADXH010000855.1:0-16015 GCA_023337595.1 Globisporangium camurandrum | reverse complement strand
TTCTTCCGCACGCGCTTCTTCGTCGCCGCTGTCGCTGTCGCCGCCCGACGCAAACGTGTTCTCATCGTTCTTTCCGTACGCGTGCTTGTCGTCGTCGTCACGCTGCACCGACTTGGTGACCGTTGATGCTGCAGAAGCAGGCGGTGGTGTCGTCGGCTTTTCGGATGCGTCGCCCGCACTCGAACTTGCACTCGCTTCTAGCTCCTCCTCCTCCTCTTCCTCCTCCTCCTCCACAGCAGGTAGCTGCGTCGCATAGGCAGTAAACTCGTATGGATGCTTGACGAACGACAATTCGTCAAATACCGTCAGGTCGATGAACGCAAAGTGCACGACGAGCCCCTCGGTCGTCGCGCACGCCACGAGCGGCGCTGGCGCGTACGAATTCTCGTCGACATCGACCGCCGTGCTCGAGTTCAAATTGAGCGCCAACCCAAGTGGGAACGACTCGTCGTCCTGCGCGTTCATCGGCAGTCGCGCTTGGAACTTCTCCGACGGTTTCCAGACCTCCCACGAGCCAGTGTCTGGATCTGACACCAAAAGCTCAATGTCGGCGCTCAGAGAGCACCCAATGAAGAACATGCGCCTAGTTAATGGGATTTCACAAAAGAAGCAGTAGAAGAAAACGAGCAAAAGTGTTTATGTGTCAGCAGGTCGACGTAGTGCATGCGTATAGCGCGATAGCAGCAGTGATCGATTGTTATTGCTCTGCATCACAGTCAAACAGCGCCTCACAATCACATACACACATACAAACAGACACACTACGTACCAGTCCGCCAGGTAGACCGAGTAGAATTGGTGCGAGCGACCATCGATGTCGTAAAACGCGACGAGTTCATCGAGTTCCGTCCATGCGTCGTTCTCATACAGACACGCATACGCGATTGTGTCGGCATCGTCTTCGACTTTGCGGAAACCGGCAAAGATCACGTCGTCTTCTGCCCAGTTCACGTGGTGCGTCACAAACGCGTCGTCCGCACAGCACGGGGGTGCGTCGATCGACTGCGTCAGCTCAAACGTTGAGCTGCTAAACACGTCGATGCGCGCACCCGTGCAGCCGACTGCGATCGAGTCGCCCGACGGACTCCAACACGCTGGACCAACAATAGCAACAATGCAAGCAGTCGTCAGACGTGACGCCATCGAGCACGGCTGCGAAGGCGCACACGAGTGCGTGTATATGGACAGACAACGCACCGGACGCTGCGTCGGTCGTGACGACTGTGTGCGTTGCAAAGTTGTCCGTCAGCGAGTACGCAACGACGCCGCCGTTTGTTGTGAGCACTGCAAGCGACGAGTCTTCGCCCCACGAAATCGCTTCGACAGTGATGTTTGTATGCGTACAAAGCGCAACTGCGTGCTCCTATTTATATCGAGTCCATACAAACGGTGAGTGTATCTGCTATACCTCCACTAAGTACGAGTTGCACCAAGAGTGATTGTCACTGCAACCACCGAGTCGTTCAGAACCGCACCGAGTGGAGAAGCGATGCGACTTCGTACACTGCGAGCTGGTCGCCATATGCGACTGCGATGTGCAGCTCGTCCCGTGCGAGCGCCAGCACGTGTACGATCGTTGGCAGTGGGATCTCGCGGTGCGTCGGCACTGGCAGCACCTCTGTCCGGATCGGGTTCTGTCCACGATCGAGCACTGCCTGCTTGCGTTCGACGTAGTCGGCGCACGCAGTCTCGACGCTATCGTTTAGAGTCATCGTGAAGCCTATGGTCATATGCGTGCGGACATGAAGCCGTTTTTAGTCAGAGAGGACGAGCAAAGCGACGGACTCGCAAACCCACACACACACACACACACAGAAGCACAAGATCAAGTACACAAGATGTGATGCAGCAAAGCCACACCCTGCTTCATACAGGGAAGAGTGCTTCTCTTGCCACACGTGCAAGTTTGATTGGTATCTGTCGACCACCCAATGCGCACCTGTGGACGACGCGACGAAGCTAAAGCCGTAGATGTTGCCGTGCGCGAGGCACTGAAAGTTGGCGGCGTGCACGCTCTGCAGCGCGCTGTCACCGCTCGTCATTGGCGCGTACGTGGCGCGCAGACGGCCCGCATCGACCATGCGCACGTGATCGGTCTCGCGCTCCGCCATTGTATCACGATGCTCTTTCTCGTTTCCTTTGCGCACTGCCACGGATCAAATTAGTCATTATAATTTCACTATTGGCATCTGCAAGTTGACAAAGAAATATATTTGTAAATATATGCACTACTTAGTTTTTTGTAGTACAGCACCGTACAATATCCGTCTCGTTACAAATAAAAAAGGGACTGGATAATGTGACAACGCGGGAATAACCATCACTCCTTCCTATTTGCATTCCAAGCCAAAATTCAAAACTTCCTTTCCTCCAACCACGCACATGTCAACGACATCGGCACAAGCACATGCCCTACTCGGATGGGGTTTGTCTTAGGGTTTGAATGGTGTTGAACTTGTTCAGATCGGTTTAAGGGTCGCGAAGCGAGGGGGTGGGTTGGCTTTTGGGCATAGCAATCGAGTTTTACTCACCATCATTCCTGCATAATTAATTACTACTATAGCCGCATTTGTCTTCAAATACTCGAGATAGCCCCAAACTTGTTACTTCAGGTTGTCACAATATCAAGAGTCATATAAAAAAACGCAAAGATGACGAGCATCCGATGTCAAAAGCAAACACGTCCTTGTGTGGGCTCACTAACATATTGCATGATGTATCTATCTTTCTCTCTCTCTCTCTCTCACCATCTCTCCCTTACTCTCTCTCTCCATGTTTTTATGCCTGCAGCAGACCTTTCACTCGCATCAACAATACAAGAAAGTTGACTAAATGATTGGATGAAAGAGAAACTCTACTCAATTCACAAACACTCATACAAAACTACATGATTACTGTATATAAGTTAACACACATACAAGAATAAATGACAAGGAATACAAACGACGACGAGCGTTGAATCCGAAGCGATTGAAAGAGCAACGTGCAAGACATGTCGGGCTCACACGATGTTCAACATAATGAACATCGTGACATGCAGATACTAATCTCGCAGCATACATGTTTTTGAAAAACGAAAGTTTATCTTTGTGCTCAAATTAGGATTATATATTATATGACTTTCATTACGAAAATGTAAATCAAACGGGATAAATGCGGATTATCGTATCAATTTCAATTGCATAGATTTTGTCGTAGAGTATTGAGTCAACAATCAAGTGCAAGACTCAATTTGGAATTGGCTTGCGCAATGCAAATTAGGCAAAATCAGTTAAAGCTTGAAATGACGCAGATCATTAACTTGTTTTATATCGTAAACAGACAGTTTGCGCTATTTGAATATGCGATGGTGCAATGCAGAAACCTTATTTTATCATTCGTATTAGAGTACCCTCGTATCATGAAGTCTATAATTATGTATTATGGTGAACACCTAAGATATTTGTTCGAGACACTCAAGTTTATAAATCGCAGACTGATACAATTCAACCTTTATATAACTGAGTACATTTGTATGTGCTGTCCAAAAATATTAACTTCGACCAAATTGTTTAGTATCATTTTATTTCATTACCATTCCAGTCCGATTTAATACATACGGCCAACAAGTTCACTTGTACCACAACAATCTATAGCAAATGTGGCTGAATCAATTTATGTTTCTTTGCCTGTGTTGGATGAAGATTGTGGGCGTGATACAAAGACAGTGTAACAATTGCCAATCGATCGTTAATGGGGAACCTTCTGTGCTTGAATCATTGCCTTGTAAGCGTCAACTGCTGCTAATGTATATCATTGACTCATCATCTGAAGGTCTCCGTCACGCGCATTAAATGCAACAACGCAAACATCGTGAAGCGCAACAACGATATCATGCGAGATCAAAAACATTAACACACGATTTGAAGTGGAGCACAGTATTAGTATACGGTAAATTACTTAGCAGGGCCCATTAATACACAAAAACGGATTGCAACGTCCGTACATATTTAACGCCCATGTTGGTTGAGGAAAGTAGGACGTTATGTAGTTTATTAAGATTAAAGTACCACGCTATCATAATGTGCCACAAAGCATAGCGAAATAGCCATGTCTACACATGTTGTTCTGTAAGTGTTACAAAACAAAGCGTCCAACTACATAGAATTTAACAACAGGACGATATCAGTTAGTTTGGGTTGTAGGTTTTTGTTGGTCGCTGTCTTTGTAAAAGTTGCATTACGCTTTACAACATCGACATCGACAGCTCTGCACACGACTAACGACTTCAAGTTTTACCTAAAGTTAAAAAAATGTCATTTTAATAGAGAGCTTTAGCAAGGCGAAAATACGGCCATTTTGATGACTTCAAAAATGAATCTGTATTTTCACGACTCGTTAGGACGAGGTTTGAGTTCAAAGTCGAAAGTAAACAGCAAAAATACGACCCATCCCTTCTGTCACCTAATGCCGAAAACACAGGCATGTGACAAATGTCCACACCAAAATGTTAAGGTAAATGAGCAAGCACTGACGCATGTAAAATAAACCAGAGAGATATCATTATTGTATCCAATAGGAATAGGGCAACGAAGTAAGTGTATTACAGCGACCGAGGTGCTGGAAGTATCGGTGCCCACGGACATGGTAGTCTCTCGTACCAAAAGCCAAGGATATGGCATCGTCCGCAACTGCGAGTGGCGTGAAATATAGAAATTACAGAGTCCTGCTATATTTATGGGCTTGTATACAATATGCCGAGTTCATGTATATTTATAACACCTGAATATGTATCCAAATTTTGTGTTATATTGTAAAACCACTTGCATTGTAGCTGTGTAATTGAAAACATCAATGCTGCACCACCTTTTTCAAGCACAAAGTACACCATCTATAGGTTCTCGTTTTTGGTAATGTATACACCCAAGTCACGAACTGTTTCGGCAAAATACTTATTTTAGAAAACCGCAGGTAAATTTAAATGATATAAATGAGCACAATTACATTCTTTTGATAAACAGGTCGTGACGCATATATGCGTGTAAATTATTGCAAGCAACATCGATGGTTCCAAGGGCAATGATGCATACCATCATGACAAGATGTCAGGCGTAGAGAAAGCGCAGTCAAATACACAACACCGCCAAAGTATCCGTTTCACCGCAGTCAGGTCATATTAGTGCATAGAGTATGCCACCCTATGACATGCATTACAATTACTGAATCGTTTGCGCTCAAACTATTTCACCGATATTTTTCATTTTAGCTAGGTTTGTGGATTTTGAGCAAAGATGAGTATTCAATATGTACTTTCCGTCTTAATTTTGGTCGGAGTATATACCAGAGGTTGCATATCGTACGTGATTAAAAATATTTTATACTAACCGATACCATCATCATGGTATATTTCGATCCGCTGTCTCGCAAGCGGTTGTTTGAATACGTCACTGGTTTTCCATATATTCGATTGACTACGTTTGCTGATCACCCAGTCTACCCGAACGGAACACTGTCTACATTTCGATTTTGCACAGACTTGTTCGTCTCGTAGAGAAACTATCCTGTATGTATATAACTTCGGGTCAAATGTTTTAACCTTCTGCCATTTCCATAGCATGACTATAGGCTGTATGTGAGTCAAATGATTGGTGATCATGTGACTGCTTTTGATTCTGTATTCAAGTAGTTGGTACTAAGTAGTCGCGCATCGGCAATTTGCCTCTATGGTACTCCCGTTTTTGCAACTACCTGATTAAGCCACCATCACACTTTACAGCGCCAAACAGTGTGGTGATGATGTGTTCGAGAGCATACTTTGTTGCGGATGGTAAGTCGCACAGTTCGGGTTTTGAATCTCATTCACTTTTCTAGAAGGTGACCGTGCATAAAATAAAACAAATATTTTTTTAAACCCTTGATATCGCACAAGAATGTAAACTATTGCGAAAATGTTTGATGCAGCCTCGTACGATACCAAGATAGTCAAAGGGTGTAATTTAAGTCCATTTTTTGGTTTCGAGAAAAACCTTTTTTATAGTAGTGAAGGGTAAACCAGCATTTGATACGTAAGCGAGAAATTCAAATCTAATTAGCCGTTTCAAAATAGAACGCCATGAGAGACAGCAGCGACAGCGGGTAGCAAGAAAGCGAGCAGGGCAGCAGTGACAACGACGTCAATGGCGGCAACCAGGCTCACACAAGTGGCACACCACGTGACACGTCAAGCGATACACCTGCAGCCGTCGAACACCCCGACTGTTCAAACTACTCCAGCTGATTTTGCCGGTAAAATAGCGCAATAGAAAAACAAAACCACACGGCACTCGAATGTGCCAATATCAGCTTTCTTTGTCGACTTGCGTCAAATTCGAGGCATTACACCGGAATTTTCTCATATACATTAGTACTGTATATACTTAGTCGTTCCATTTAATATGACCTGGGCGTGTAATGTGAACCACACACTGGCAATTACTGACCAAAATTTGGCGACATTACATTGGCTGATCACAACATTCTGCCAAACACTTTTTGTCAATAATACATTCTGCAATCGAAAAATGGTATCAATAGATTCGTCTGCATCAAACGATCAATCCGATGTACAACTTGACCTAAAACACTTCTTTTGTCTTTTGCGACTGAAATCCTTAATACAACCCTTGAAAATAAATACCTGTTCTCCTGATTCTGAGGTCTATTAAATATGGAAAAATGATCAATGAACAGAAGATCGCACGGAAAAAACCATTGGCTTTTTCGTGGTGTGTTTAAAATGCTCCAATATGCATATGTTCGCAAATGAAGAATCGTTTTGTTTCCTCGTTGTAATTAAATGAAACAGAAAAGTATAAGTAAAGAACACGAATTAATATCGCGTGTATAACAGATCAGGACATATCCGACAAATCTATTCTTTGTCCTGATTATATATTACTCCGTTCCAGTTTGATGACCAAGATTTGTGTTTGGTGCACGATATACTTAATACTTACAACTGCAGATACTGCGATACATGAAAATAACCAAAATACCACGAGGAGCTTAGTTGTACTGTTTGACTCACGTGAATGGATTATTCCGTTAAATGATATCAGTTAATGTGCTCTGATAGGTCAATATAGGGTGCAAAATCAGCTTCCACAACCACAAAAATGAAGTTGATGTACCATTTATTTTTTACCTGATGTTTTGTGTTTGACAATCAACAATGGAGTCAGCAAAGATAATTTAAACGGATATTCTGGCACATCAAAAACACAATTTTGGATGATCAATGTGAAACGGACTGGTACCAAATTTATAAACAAGAGACGCAACTACGACGCCAAGTTTTCATGACGAACGGTAGAATTGTATAGTTTGATATTAAATTCAAATATTATTTTTGTTGCTGTATTGCAGCATGCTGCATTGCAGTCCCAATGTTATTTGTACTTACTATGTATATATCTAATGAGCTCCTATCGTTTAAAACAAGTATAAAAAGTGATATTGTCACATTTGACAGTACAGTATCTGCTAATATATAGGTACCATAACACTAAATATTCATTTTTGTTAATCAGTTTAATCACAGATTTAGCAAAATATGTGTTTACTAACATCTGCATACACTAGAAATTAAAGTTGACTGTACGTACAACGTAAACGCATCATGTACTGTACAAAAGTGGTATTGGTATCTTCTAACAAGCTGCGTACGCAAAAATGTATATGTTCGACTATACGGATACAATACATTACAGTTTTACAAAAATACGCGTCAAAAAGATAAATGTCCGATTGTCAACTAATGCTCTTTGCGTTGCTTTGGACAAAACGACGATATAAGAGCTAAACCAGTATTGGCCGTGTAAAAATATGAACACACTCCCTGCATTCAAAAATCAAGTAGTTCACGTAATTCCTTTTTTGCTGTGGATAGTGTTAACCCCAATTTGTATGGCAACGTGCGTGTTCGTAAAATACTGTCCAGCACTGTACTGGTACAGCACAGCCGCAAGCTGCAAGCGAGTAGTATGTCGTATACAAAACAACAAAATCAAGAAACGCGAAGTTGGCGAACTGCTGTAAGGTTAATTTGATCAAATTATTTCAGCTGTCAATAATAGTGGCATGACAAATCCAAATCTCTGTATTTTTTTGACTTGATTGCAATCAAGATTCAAAGACAGTTACTCTGTCGTTTCTATGGCTTGATAAAAATCAGGTGTCCAAATTTTTGACAAGCAAGCAGCTAAAAGTCAAGACGACCATCACATAGAGAGTCATTTTCGAGTTGTCCATCGACTTGTCGCTCGAGCCCGAAGCGATTCAAGGTGCAGCGTGCGCAGCGATGCAAGCAGCTGCCGATGACGAAGAAGCACTTGTTGCGACGCTCGAGAATGCCAAAATTGGCGACGAGAACGCCATGGAGTCGGCGATTGCCAACTTGCAGCGCTTCCTCGCAGACGACGACGAGGTGACGCTCTTTGCGATCTTCGAAGAGCTTGTGCGCCAGCAGACGAGCGCTGCGTTGCCGGTCACGGATCGACTCGAAATCTTTTTCCGCGCTGCGTTCACCGAGCAGTTGTTCGCCAGCAACCAGATCGAAAAGTATGCACCGGTGTTCGAGAAGCTGCTCGATACGCAGCATGCGCAGTTCCAGCTCATGGCGCTCAGTGAACACTTTTGCGCCGTGCAGCACCCGGAGCTCACGTCGGCGTTCCCGCTCATGCTCATGATGCTGAACGGCGAGGAGTTGCTGGACGAAGAGACGCTCCTTGCGTGGCTCAACGTGCGCAAGACGTACGCGCATAGGGAAGTGACGGACGACCACGCTGAGCGCCTCCGTGTGCTTTTGCAGCCGTTCGTCGAGTTTCTCGCGTACGACGAGAGTGATGACACCGACGACGACGAATAGGCTGCTGTCAGTGTTAGCTGTTGTGAGGACTGCATTTGCGCATGTTGCGCTTGTACCGCGACTTGCGCGAGCTGTGTAGCGACGTGCTTGCCAGTATTTGAGTAGATGAATACCGATCATTTGTTATATTGCTCTTGTTTGTGTTGTGTGTCTATCGTTCACGGCTCGTTGCTTTACTGCTGCATACTATGCCAGCGTGTGTTGTGTGCCGAGTCACTCCACAACAACTCGATCGCACGTCGACTACCGCCACTGCTCCAGAACATCGCGACCGCAGTACTCGTGCTCAACCATTTCTATGGCTACGACTTGAGCGACGCATGCACGTGCGAGCTGCTCAGGAACAATATTGACGACGTACCACAACTGTGCGTTATTTGTACTCTACGGAAGTTTCTATTTGACGCTGAATTTGTTGACCAGAATTTGATTTCGACAGGTTCAGATTACTGTGTCGAAATGCATGTGTATGAGTGTATATTCTAATATTGATGTACTTTGTATACCGGTGGTGTATTTTAATCGCACAAAAGTATAATGCTATTCTCATTATCAATAACATCGGACATACTATTTATCCCTGCATTTTGGATGATCTGTTAATCATTTTGCATTATTACTGTTGCGATTACAATGTTGACGTGATTAAACTATATTCAATTAAACTGATCTTCAAGAACACAAATGTATTTTACATCTGAAAGTTGTGCTCGTACGAAATTGGCAGATTCCGCTTAACAGTAATTCTTTCGGTCTAAGAATGAAATTTACGAGTGTAAACGCGAAATCGAAGAATTGTAATATTTCTCGTACAAATCATGCTTGATATCGCTAACCAAAATCATGCATATTAACCTAAATGCGATTCACGATTAAACGAATATATCGTTGATGGCAATCTTAGCTGGCGTTCAACACCCTAACGTTACAGATTTACCAAGTACATCAGACATGATATGTATTGGCGCACAACTACTAGGAAAGGTCAAACTTTTCAAATACTTTTGTTTTGCACATTTTGTGGAGGAGGTTTTGCTCTATTTACTTTCCGACATTTCCATAATATTCTAGGTTGCCTAGGTTACAATTTTGGCAAACCCATGTGTAATATATTGTCAAATGATACTGTTGCAGTAAGAAAAACAGACAACGCTCACTTATAGCACACATTTGAGACTAAGAAATTGGCCATGCGACTATTGGTGATATAGAAATAGAGCACACTGCGATAAATACGATTTGGTATTCCTGAGCTGTGAAGCAGCGATAGGAGAAGTAACACAGCGTCTGCAAAACTACTATTTCATTATTCATAACATTATAATCGATGATACGTCTGACGTATCGCTGATTACAATTTCCAAAGGATATTCATTGAAATTTGTTGGCATGAGCACACGTTATTAATTAAATCAAAGCTCTCCACATATGTCATAAATAATATAATGACGTTAATTCGAGTGCAAATAGAACACACAGTATTGACATCGAATACCGTAATTGGAGCAACCATGAGATCAATGTTAAATGCAACTGGTTGACATATACACTATAGGTTCATATGTTTTCAATATAAATGTTTACGCGTACTATACTAAAATACTTCGTACAAACTGATTTGGTTCATTTCTATTTGGAAGAATTTGACAGCAAGCAGCTAGAGCTACTTGAAATACGATATTATAATATGTCGCCGTCGACCATTTGCGTGTCGATCGGCAGGGCATTGTATATGTATTTATACCGAATTAGACGTAAATAAACGCCTACCACTCCAATTTCGTAACTTGTCGTCAAAAGGAAATTAATGTGGCGTACAGCACTCATTCTGACGCATAAATCAGTTCGTTCGTTTTTCCTTATTTGCGAGGAGCAAACATTGAGCTGCACGTAATTTACCCTTGAAACTTCGAAGATGTGACTTCAATTCACTTTTGAAGCTTATAAAACGTGTATTTATGTAACCACTTTACGGAGAGAAGATATGTAATGTCAGCTTTCATGTCCTTCTTTTTTACAGACTAAATTCCAAAAGTTGACATCACGTTTCGGTACCGGAGTGACCTCACTAAATTGCAATTTTTAGCCCCAGCACTTTGTTGCTTGGCTAAAGCAAAATATGGAGACATCGCTAACATCCTGCGCTTTGTATTGATCCCAATGCTGTGCCAAAAACAAATTCTTAACAAGCTACGCCACCTGGAGTAAACGTTGGCAACAAGTTAAGGGACGGAGTGGTATGTGATAAGTATTTTTAATCGGGGACACACAAACATGTGCTTATGTTCTTGTGCTGTACAAACGTGAGTAAGCAAAAACATACTAGGGTTTTGTATTGACAATTCCGGCTGTGAAATCTATGTGATATAAACATATGTGTGACACAAGTGTGCGTGCTATAAGCGGGCGTTGTCTGTACCTGTAATGTATGTAATCCGCAGAAATAGATTTCGTGTTTGATGTTTTACTCATTAGCAATACTATTTTTTATACTATTTATCCCAGTATTTTTGACGATCTGTGATTTTGTTGTAGCCAAGCATTTTTGACGAAGTGTGATTTTGACAATTGCACTTGAATGTATCGGAGACGTTCGTTGACCAAAGCTTGGCAGGCATCCATCGTTGGCATTGCGGCAATCTCCACGACACATCGGACGCTGAACAACAGCAGCAACAGCAACATGAGCAGTAACACGACGACCGCACTCCGAACGATGCAGCCGTGCTGGGATGCGTCGCACATGCCGTCGCAGCAGGGCAAGGTCGTGATCGTGACTGGCGCGAACGCCGGCATCGGCTTCGAAGCAGCCAAGAAGCTCGCTGAGCGCCATGCGATCGTCGTGCTCGCGTGCCGCAACGACGCGCTCGGGCTGCAAGCACAGCATGAGATCCTACAGCACGTCGAGCTGCATCGTGCGACACTACCAAGCGACGAGCGCGCACAGCTCGCGCCGCCGCAGGTCGAGTTCATGCGCTTGGACCTCGGCAACTTTGCGAGCATCGAAGCTTTCAGTGAAGAATTCCGTGCAAACTTTACGCACGTCGATATCTTAATCAACAATGCTGGCGTTGCTGCACCTGCGATCAAACAAACAATCGACGGCATTGAGAGCCAGTTTGGGATCAACCACGTCGGCCACTTTTTGCTCACGAAACTACTGTTCGACCTCCTGGAAAAAGCGCCGGCTGCACGCGTCGTGACGGTCAGCAGCCGCGCCCACCGGCGCGCTGTCGTTGCAATTGATCCGCAAACCGGTCGCGATTGCCTCGTCGGTGAGAGCGGCTACGCAGCGTCCAAGATGGCGAACTTGCTGTTCACGTACGAGCTCGAGCGCCGCTTGCGCGCAAAGCGGATCGACCACATTGTTGCTGTTGCGTGCCACCCTGGGTGGGCGAGCACGGCGATCGTCGGCAAGTTCCTCAGCGCAAACGTGCCGCGCGTGCTCCATTGGCTCTGCCACGCGATCGTGCGCGTCGTGCCGATGGTCCAGACCGCGGAGATGGGTGCGTTACCGACGCTGTACGCTGCGACGGCCGACGACGTGCAGGGCTGCGACTTTTTTGGCCCCGAACACTGGGGGCTGTTTGGATATCCGGTGCGCGAGCTGTCGGCGCTTGGGAGCTACAACGAAGATGCTGCAAAGGCGCTGTGGTCGCGCAGCGAAGAGCTCATCAAGAGCAAGTTTGTTATCTAATGCAGGAAGTAAAGTAGAGAGTGTGTGTGTGTGCAAGCGTCAGACCGATACGAGGAGCTGGTTGCAGGTCGATGACGCGATATGAACAGTAGGATACAGACGCAAACACATAGCAATAGCGAACGCCCGTCGACTGATGTTGCTGGTTGTTGTTGTTGTTGTTGCCTGCATCAGCAGTTGTTGTATGGATTGGCAACATGCATGGACGCCATAGCAAAAACTTTGCACGCGTGCCCAGGATCGAACTGGGGCTACCACAAGTCCGGTTGTCCCGTGAGAGTCAGCCAATGTGGTGTGCTCACCACTACACTACACGCGCACGCATCGTGAGTGTGGGAAAGCCTGGGATTGATCCCAGGACCTCACGTTCGTGAAGCGCGTGCTCAACCACTCGAGCTGCTTCTCTCACTCATTTGGCGTAGTTGTGCAAGGTTTAAGAACAGGTAGATACAGTAGATACAGTAGATACAGTAAATAGGTAGATAGATAGATAGATAGAGAGAGAGAGAGAGAGATACACATGGAGCGAGTGAGGAACGCCATATTCGACTTGCGCGCTTGCACGAATCCTAGTACATACAACGTGTGCTGAACTCCTACATCTACGCCTTCCAACCGATGCCATGCACTTCTACAAGTGCGCTTCGGTCACTTGCTGCATCATCAGGCTCGTGCAGCTGCACGCGCGCACCAGCAACTTGTGCTACGATCGCTAGCGCAGTCTCCAAGTGCTGCGACGAGCGCTTCAAACGCGACGGGACACGCATGCGTGACACGCCCGATGCGAGCGCCATGAACACGATTGCGTTGTCTGCCAAATGCTCATCGACACACACGCCATCTGCGACGTACTGTTCGAGCGTCTGCGCAACGTCAGCTGCCAGCGTTGTTGCGATCGACAAAGACAAAGACGCAGTCGCTCGAACGACACGATCGACTGTCAAGAGCCCCCGCGTGCGTGTCTCTGCGATCATGAGGACGCTGATCGTAGCAGCTAAAGTCGTTGAGGCAGACCGACCAGTCGACTGGCGCGACTGCGACTGCGACCCGCCGCGTGGCTTGCGGTGCGTCCGTTGTGTTGACGTCGGTGGCGCTTGTGGCGGCTCGACGAGCACGTCGCTCGTGACGACTGTGTCCGCTACGAGCGCACGACAGAGCTGTGTGCGCAGTTCCGATACCAGCGCCTGTTCAAACGTTTGTCCGATCGCAGTCGCACTTGCACTCGCATCACTACCAACAACAGCGCTCATTCCAAACACGGAGATGCGCACGTCGAGCCGCGTGAGCAAATCCGACGCGACGCTCAAGTCGATCGGCAGTAGCTTCGCGCCTCGTGCGAGCGGTACGACACGAAGCATAGCAGCGCCACTGCTGCTGCTACCACCATGACCGCCTGTCAGTCCAGCGCTGCGCTTGTCGATCGTCAGCGTTGCGTCAACGCCAAAGCGCACGAGCAGTTGCTGCAGCAGCGGCGTCGCAATAAAGTCCGCGGGGGGACTGAACCCCGCGTGCGTCCCGCCGCGCAACAGCAGCGTCGTTGGCGTCACGTGACAACTCCAGACGAGCGCAGGCAGCGCGCCTTGGACCATGAGCGCAACGCTCCCGCCGGTCGCTGACGTCGCAGTCAAAACGCGCTCCTCCTCTAGCGACTCAAGCGACTCCAGCAGCTCGCCAGAGCTTGTCTCTTGGACAGCGCTGCTGTTGCTGCAAGTCGCATCGAACGTGATCTGCGTCGCGTGGAGCTGTGCGTTCTGGAGGACGCTCCCTCTTGTCAGATCCCGCACCAACGCAAGCGTCTGCACGTGCTGATTCCGCAAGCCTGGCGTTGTCCGGTTCGCTCGGATCGCGTGAATCTGCACGCGCTTGTGGAGAACGGACGCCAATGCAACCGACACGCGCAGCAATTGACCACCGCCTTCGCCATCGCCACCATTCAACACGATCGTATTGGTCTCGTCCTCGTCCTTGTTCTTGTTCTTGTTCTTGCCTGCGCCGTCGCGAACAGACAGTGTTGGTGCAGGCGGCTTGCGCTCTTCAGCGTCTGCGCTAGCGCTCGTCGTTTCGCTTGCTGCGCGGACGTGCGCTTGTTGCTGCTGCTGCGTCGCACGAGCGTCGAGTGCAAAGAACCGACGCGCGTTCGCTGTCGTTGCAGCAGCAAATGCGTCAAGTGGGACCCTGTAGCACTCTGCGAGCGTCTGTGCGACTGCACGCAGGTCCTTGGGCTCGCACCGCGTCTTCTTTGCGTGCCGCCCCTGTGCGTACGGATACATGAACGGCGCGTCGGTCTCGATCAGCAGTCGGTCGAGCGGCAGTGGCGCCGTATGCGCGTTTGCCAGCATCGCACGCAGCGCTGCGCCACGCGAGGCCATGCACACGTAGCCCGTGACGCCAATGTACAAGCCCATGGCGACGTACGTCTGCAACTCCTGTACCGAGCCAGTGAAACAGTGCACGACGGTGCGTGGGAGGCGGTTCGCGGCAACGAACGGCTGCAGGACGTGCACGAATGCGTCGTGTGCGTCGCGTTCGTGCAGAAACAGCGGTAGCTGCAGCTCGCATGCGAGTTCGACTTGCAAGCGAAACACGCGGATCTGGACGTCGCGCGGCGAGAAGTCGCGGTTGAAATCGAGGCCGCACTCACCGACGGCGACGACGCTGCCGGGGTGTGCAGCGATCAGCGCGCGCATGGCTGCGAGCGAGGTGGTGTCGTCAAACTCCTTTGCGTCGTGTGGGTGGACGCCGACAGTTGCAAACAGCGCGACGCTGCTGTCGTTGCCGCTTCGCCGACGATTTGCATTGCGCGTGGCGAGCGCCACGGCATCGCGGCTGCC
This sequence comes from Globisporangium camurandrum, assembly GCA_023337595.1. Taxonomy (NCBI): domain Eukaryota; phylum Oomycota; class Peronosporomycetes; order Pythiales; family Pythiaceae; genus Globisporangium; species Globisporangium camurandrum. Next base: position 603 of record JAADXH010000855.1, on the reverse strand, counting down.
GCGGAGACTCGTGCCTGTGACAAGCACGGTCGTGACGCCAGCGCTCGCAGCGCGCTGCAGCACGTGTGGCAAATCGCGCTGGAACTGTCGGTTCGTGAGGTTTGCACCAATGTCTACGAGTGGCGGCGGTGGTGCTGAGGTGGTGGTTGCTGCCTGTGATGCTGTGGTGCTCGTATGTGTCGCCATTGGTGTCGTGTGAAATGCAGGTATTTTCCAAAGTGACTCCAAAACGTGCGTATCTTTGCATGTCAAAAGCCAAAACCTAACCCAAATCCAAATTCAACCCACCACATAATTCCCAAAAGCGCACCTACAACCGACCAGCACTCACAACACAAGCAACACTCATACGATCCAAATGAGTCCGCCATAAGCCCTTGTGCCCTTCGCGTTGATGATGCCTCACATTAGTCAGATAGTTGCATTGGCTGCTTTAGTGCATCGAATCAGACAAAAATTGCACGCGTGCCCAGGATCGAACTGGGGCTACCACAAGTCCGGTTGTCCCGTGAGAGTCAGCCAATGTGGTGTGCTCACCACTACACTACACGCGCACGTATCGTGAGTGTGGGAAAGCCTGGGATTGATCCCAGGACCTCACGT
>JAADXH010000854.1:0-16057 GCA_023337595.1 Globisporangium camurandrum | reverse complement strand
TGGGTCCGTGTCACGGTCGTCGTAGTGCTCACTCTGTCCACTGTCGTCATCGCTGTCGTCGGTCGAGCGCTGCGCTGGAAACGTGCTTTCCTGTTGCGGGTTGAGCGTGCCCGACGCTGCGTCGAGCCAATGCTGGCGCTGGTGGTCGTCGTGCTGGCGGCACTTGGGCCGAAGACCGTGGTTATCGACGAGCGCTGCGACGCCATTGCGTGCAAGGCGTTTGCGCCATCAGCATATGAGCTCCAACTTTGCATTATAGGAAAAGTGATGATGTCCAATGCGACCAATTGATTTTGCTGTAGATATTGATTTTATATTGTGACACTAAAGATTCACTCATGCATTCCGAATTGTTTAATTTCGAACATTAAGTCAAGAGTTTGTACATTATTATATCTACACAGTGTGACACTTACTTCAACAACAAATTTGTTAAACAAACAATAGTGTGAATTATGTTTAGAAAGCATCGTTTTGGCAGCATTTAAATATTATGCTATAGCAAGATTATTCATAGCAAGTAGTTACAATCAGCAATCTACTCTGCATTATAAACTTACTACGTTAAGGAAGTATAATTTCGTGGGTGGAGATGTCTTTTAAATATCCCTACTATACAAATTTTTATGTGGGGTGGGATTCAGTTCCGACCATTCCGACCAATAAATTTTCAAAATTATTTTCAGGATATGCATATGACCATACTCCATTCTAGTATCAATCAAAATACGATCACAATTAATTCAAGAGCTTGTAAGAAACTATATCTACACAGTGTAACATATATTATATAAATACTTTTAATAAAAATAATATTAATGGAAATACTCTTTTGGAAAACCGTTGTTGCTACATTTAACTATTCTGCTATTGCAAAAGTAAACGAAGCAATTACTTAAAAATCAACTATGTACACAGCAACGTAAGTGTATTACGTTAAAAATATGAATTCGTGGGTGGAGACGTCTTACAAATAACCCCATATGACCCAATTTTTACGTGTGGGGTGGGATTTGAGATCGACAAAATATTGTTCTTAATCAAAACTAACCAGCACGATTAAGACGCCCGGCGTCAATGCGTCAGTACCGGTTGTACGCGCATTGTTTTTTACTATTTACATGCTAGTACCACCTGAAAACACGACAGACGAAACCTACAGACCACTCATCAAAATCAGTCTTGCTCTCTATGTTAAGCAATGTCGCGTGGGTCCAACGTATTCGAAAATCAAATTTTATAAAGTGTTTATTTGTCGACGATTCTCCAGATCTATTTGTCGGAATAGGCATCATGTCTTGTAGTCTGGTTGCTGATCGATGCGTGCACTCAGGTAAGTCGCACACGAAAGTATATATGGTTGAAAACCATCATATACTTATTGAAACCAGAACGAATATGACGATTCGGATTTAACTGTGATGTATATGTAGGTAAATCATTTATATCACAAATTTTCCTGTGTAAGCTCCTCATGCTATTGTCATGGCAGATCATGCTGTGATGTGAGTGACTCCTTCTACCATCATTCCGATTTAACAGATTTGTGATCGTATTCTGTTGAACTTTAGATAGCGTCTCCCTGCAAGAGATGCTCGCAATATACATTGCGGTGCAAAGAAAATACAGGCGATGCTTGGAAATGCTTTCATCATTAATTGCTAAAAAAAATGAAACGCGCTCTGGCGACACCAGAACGATCTAAACATGATCTGAACCCTCGTGATCAAATTCGATGTGTCGCTCTACGATTCAGCCGTTGTCGACGACGAATACCTTCGGCCAAGATTGCCTCAGTGATCAACAGCGTACGCTCTATGCACTTGATCTGTAGCGGTGTTTTGTTGGCGTCTTTTCCAAATGCGCCTTTACATGAACAAGAAGACAAGTCCTTCGAGACTGGTCAAAACATGGATCGCCTTTGTCCAGGATATTAAGACGGTAGCGACCAAACGACACCCACAACTTCCGAAGGGACGCCAGCGATTCATTGAGCTTATTTCTGCTCAACGCCAAGCTGGTGTTGCATCTGCTGTGTGTCGAAGATAATCCTGCCTGTGGTGTTTGGTGAGACCAGAGTGCGAATTCTGCTACAGACATTCGCGGAAATCCTTTAGCACGCAAGCGTAATGGACATTCTGGAGTTGGACACTTCGGAGTCCAAGATTCCAACGACTTGCGTGGCCTGATACGCAATTTGGATGACGATTGGCTGAACAACCAGCTTTGTCGTGAAGCGAAGAAGTATAATGCCATGCACAGCAAGATAGAGAGCAAGTTCACGAGCAAGACCACGATCGCGTCACGAAGCAGCAAGTCGCCGCCAGTCAAGTCGAGATCCATCGGTTCCAGCAAGCGAGCTTGTCTCTGGTGTGCAACGTCCGGAAGACGCACAATTGTTACGGTACGATTAAGTATCGGTATGAAGAAGATCATTGAATGTTAGGCTCTGTACTGTGCCATCTATCTATCAAATTGGATGCATGAGAATGAGACCAACTTTATGCGATATTTTTATGAGTAGTACTTCATTTTCAATATCAATATTTTTCTTTGATAAGTGCTTCATTTTCAATATCTGATTTCATACAGACATCAACATATGCGTGGATTTTACTCATTCGACTCTAGCGCCACACTTATGGAGACACAGCAAGTGCATAAGCTGTTAAGATGCATAATCCAATATCTGATATTGTTATAGACAATTAACATACACGTGAAATTTACTCCTTCGACTCTACCGCCACGTCCATGGAGAAACAGCAGGTGTATAAGCTGTTAAGGTTGGTCGATGCACCCGACATCATTAAGTACACCATAAACCCCTGAATAATCGTTTTACGCAAAAGCAATTACGTCACTATGAAAGTCGCTATTGCCATCCACGTAGAACCATAGTGGTCAAAGATGATTGTGAGGCTTTTCCGCCAGAAAGGGTGAGTGTTACCGTCTAGCACCCAAGCAGTGGCTGTCATGTATATCACACCTAAATGATTTTGACAAAATCATAACTTTAGGTTACTGATACGTTACCTACACAAAGCACGTTGACATCATCAGAGCGAATACATATAAGCATTGCATTATCGGTATGTATGTAAATGGTGGTACATTTGGACAGAAACGCATGAAAGCGAAATTCAAAGATGTGTTAATGTATTTTATGTATGTATTTTCTCGTTTTTGTATTCGATCGTAAATTCGTATTGCATTACATCTTAACGAATACAATATCATCGAGCGTATAGGAAACGATTCGTTTGATACATGATTGTTTACGAAGTGTGATACCTATCAGCAGCAATTGCGAAAGAGTTGCTTCCGACATCAAGGTAATCGTATCTGCTAACGCTATTGGTTCGATAATCAATATCGTCGCGGTCTACAGTAAGCAGGTGTTAGTGAGTATATTGATCGTCTATGATCATGTGCTATGATCAAGTGATCTTGTTGTGTGCATTGAATGCAGTAACATTACTTGTACATACTACATACTTGAACTTTGTGTCCTCACTAAATGCAGAACAATCACAATATACAGGAAGATCTACGAGATCTGCTACACATTGTCAATACCATTATCATTATCTTGCTTACACGAGAAATAATGTAGTTTGTATTTAGCAAACGATAATGTTCACAAAAAAATTCTATGTTAGGCTTTACATTGCGTTTGAAGTATATGTTATTTATCAACACGTATGTGCACTCGTGTATGCATATCAAACGTAAACCATATATTTGCTGCTTTGCGGAGGAAGCGCTCTGTGACGTGGGTGTGCGCCGCGAGTGCGATTACGTATTTGAAGACATAATGTACTTGAACGGTTTAATGGCAACTCAAACTTCTGTACACGTCCAGATGTTTGACGTAAACGCCACTTGCACAATCGCGACGAACTTGTAGGACTTGCTTGTGATGACGCGCCCTGCTATGCGAGTGCGCCGTTGCTCGCATCGTCGTCCTGTGATGCAAGTGCGCTGAATGACCTATCATCGTCCTGCGATGCGAGTCTATCGGCCGCGTTGTCGTTTTGTGATGTGGGTGCCGCGGTTGCGCTGGTCACTGTTCACTTCATTGACGAGTGCACTGCTCTTGCTGGCTACGACGTCGTCGACATGACCAGTAAGTTCGCTTACATCGTAGCTGGTCAAGTAGGCGTGCGCGGTGACTGCACAGTAGCTGACGATGTAGGTATGCGCTGCAAGACTATTTTATATGGCCACGCGATGAGCGTTGCGAGTGCGCTGACGTATCGGTAGACAAAACCACGCGCCCTTGAAATGCAAGGTTGCTTGTGTCGATGTCGTGTACGTGCGTCGCGTGTGCGATGGCACATTAGTTAACAAAATAATACACGAACATCCCAGTGATGCTAATCAAGGGCGTGGCGCGCACGCTTAAGAATGCCAAACCTTTGCTGAGGTTGTTGTTGCTACTGCTTGCTTGAACGCGTCCGTCCTCTTCGGAGTGCACGTACACACAGTTGTTATTGATATGCGTGCCAGTGGTGGTGATTTGCGTTGCCATTTTCAAACTGTCGCTTGCACCAGCGGCGATCACCATGTGTTCATGTATGCTATTGTCGTTGCCGTCGACACTAGCATTTTCAACGTTTGGTAAGGCGAGTTGAACTTCGTCGCTCGAGCAAATGGGTACAACAAATAGCACGCGGCTCCTTTGTGCAATTCGGACGCGCGCAGTAGACTCACACGTCCGATCCCGTTGAAGACAGTCTCACGCAACGATTTCATGGCTACGCGAGGAAGCGACGCGCTCCTAATGCTGGCGCTGGCGAATGGTGACGCGTATAAAACATTCCATTTCGACTACGAAGAGGGTCTTGACATGCTCAATTAGCTAAACAAGTGACACGAGTACATGATGGGCAATGAATATGTCCAGGCAAAGTATTTTTGAATGTTAACCACAGTAACACATATCTTAAATGTTCGCTGTTAGCATTGCTTACGTCAAAATGTGAATACATGAGTGCCAAAAAACCTATAAATTAACTGACGTAAATCGTAATGTCGAGTATATTAACGGCTTCTCTTGCGGTTTGTGTGCAAGTGAGAGTGAGACTTTGTGGTCTGACGTCGATAATGGTCCACGAACAACATCTACTGTGTTTCTCACCCTATCTAAGTGCATTTTGTTGGCGAACTAAAATCCTGTCGGGTACCAAGTATACAGAGAATGTTACTTAAACAACACATACGTTTTTATTTTCGTGTAGTTTAATTACGTACTGTATATGCGAGTTAATTGTCTTCGGCAAGTGTATTATATAACTATATGAACTACATGATACTATAAATCTATTACAATCGCGTCTTTATAGCAAAATCTCGTAAGATTTACCTATGACAAATGTTTGTGAAATTTTACTCAAAAACTGTGTTCTTATTAATATATACGTTGTGCATGATGCGGCTGAGGTCACATTCTAATGACTATTTTTATAATCATATTGGCATTAATCTCGATGATGTAAATCATTCGAGGTACCAATTTGATTCGCTCGGACATAATAGTGTGTCGTTCATTCATGTATTCTAAAGCAAGTACATACAAACGTAATACAATATATTGCGATACAAAAAAATTTCAAGTTTTCGTGTACGTATGCTAATCTAAGCAGGAAAAATTGGTTATACACTTACTTGTCTATATTGCGATTGCACTTCCGTATATATTTCTGTTTGCTTTGCCACACAACATTGATTGCTAAACATGTAATAGTTACACAAACGCTGTAAGTGCTACAACATAAAAACTGAATCTTAGTGATAACTAAGTAACAGATTCTTTTCCTTGTGTACAAGCTTCGTGTAGTTAATATTTGGTACATTTCCATGTTGTGTGCTGTCAGGAAGTATAATACGTACACATGTTGTTCAATGTTAATCGAATGCTGCGCACAAGGTTGCTCAAGGATAATTTTTAGTATAATACCAAAAATATTTATCATACTATTTATTTAAATTGCGCAACTGAAAAATGAATAATCTAAGTATTTCTTATCATTTTTCTTATCTTAAATACTAGATAGTATTAATCTGCTATTGTACAAATGCCTTGCGTTTCTATACTTAGCTACTATTAGACATTTGCTGTATATTGCAGCGAACGAAACAACCTTACTAAAGTGCACATTTGTTGTATAGTACAAGGTAATTCTTGGTAGATTGTTTTTGCTCGTACTGTATGATTTATATCTTGCAACCTTGGAAATAGGTTGCTTTGCATATATTCGTATATATACACCATTTAACATACTTAATTACTTTAAATTGTTACACACTTGCGAATGCTTCAAGTTTGTATTTTCTGTACGAGAGACGGTGTCCAACGTGACAAAATTGAATTTGCTGGTGAATTTGAATTCAAATTGTACGTTGAACAAATGCTCCACTACTATTGTTAGGTAGTGTTCAATTTCATTAAATTATGATCAAGTAAATGCAGTAAATTAATTCAAATATATTTATGTACAACGTCTGCGATTGCGAAAAAGTTGCCAACTCGCATCAGCCAGGAAGCGGCAGCATGGACGACGATGACTGGGACGACGAGCTGCTCTCGAAGATCGATGACCTCGAGTCACTGCATCTGCGTGCAGCAGCTGAGCGCCAAGTTGGCCAGCAGCAGCACCACCACCAGTATCCACAGAGCGCGTCCACGCAACAACAACAACTACCACAACAGCAACAACATGCTGCTGAAACGCAGTGGGCGTGCAAATCGTGCACGCTGCTGAACGACGCAACGCGATCAACATGCATGGTATGCGGCACGCCACAAGGACGCACGTTCAACTCAACGACGCAGCGCAATCCAGCAAGCAGTAGCAGCAGCAACGCGTTCCATCACGTTGCAGCATCACAGGCAGCTGCGCGAAAGACAGTACAAGCGACGCTGCCTTTCGCACCACCACCACCACCGCAACCATCACTACCACCCTCCTCCACACGCCGCACGCCAACAGCACACGCACAGCCAGTACCAGCACCACCATCGAGTGCGTTCTGGCAGCCACAGCAGCAACAGCAACAATCACCACAGCGTCAGCTACAACCGCAACGTCACGCACAAACACCCACCACCCAGTCATCAGCGTCCGCAACGCCAACAACGGAGCTCTGGCGACATGCATACAAACCGACAACCTCTTCCGCCTATTCACCACAGCGCAATGCAGTGCGCCAAACGACCATCACTCCGTCGCAATCTCATCCACCTCAACCTCCTCCCAAACCACACGCAACGGGCGAAGACCCACAAGCAAAGACACGATATGTGGACGTGCTCGACCGCACGCGCTTTCCAGCAATCGATTATGAAGCAGCACAGCAATTTGTCTACCCTACAAACTACGCCGTGCGCGCGTATCAACTCACAATTGCTGAAAAAGCGCTGTATCACAATACGCTCGTATCATTGCCGACCGGTTTGGGGAAGACGCTGATTGCCAGTGTCGTGATGTACAACTTCTACCGATGGTTCCCACACGGCAAAGTCGTGTTTATGGCACCAACGAAGCCACTCGTGGCACAGCAGATCCAAGCGTGTCATGAGATCATGGGCATTCCACTGTCCGACACAGCCGAGCTCCAAGGGAACGTCCCACCCGCACGTCGGAAAACCTTGTGGCGCGACAAGCGCGTGTTCTTTTGTACACCGCAGAGTATGCAGAACGATTTGGCGAATCGCATCTGTCAAGCCGAGCGGTTCGTGTGTCTGGTGGTCGATGAAGCGCATCGCGCCACCGGCAACTACGCATATTGCTGCGTGATTGATGCAGTCGAGAAGCTCACGCCGTTCTTTCGCGTCTTGGCGCTGTCAGCAACGCCGGGTGCGAAGTTTGAGATCATCCAGGATGTGATTTCGAACCTACGGATTACGCACATTGAGAGCCGGTCTGCAGACGATGTAGACGTGAAACAATACACGCACGCACGGCAAGAGGAAGTGATCAAGTGTACGCTGTCGCACGACATCAACGACGTCAAAGCGCTGTTTTTGTTAGTGTTTGATCGGATTACGACTCGATTAGTAGCTGGGAACATCATCCAACACCGCGATCCAGAGAAATTGACGCGATGGTACGTCCTCCAGATGCGCGAGCGCTTCCGGCAGAGTCCACAGTACCAAGCGAATCGCGCAGCGGAGAGCGATTTGGCATTGCTCGTTAGTCTGTTGCATGCAAAGGAGCTCCTGACGGTCCATGGCCTCAGTAGCTTCCACGAATGTATCAACGACTGGATCGAAGAGCGCGAACGCGGCTCTCGCCTCACGTGGTCGAAGAAAGAACTACTGGCGTCCCAGGAGTTTCATAATCTGGTCCTCAAACTCGATGCTGTGCGCTTGGCGCCATTGCCTGCAGGCTCGAGCAATACGAAAGCGTCTGCGAGCCACCCGAAGCTATTGAAATTGCGCCAAGTGCTGCTCGAACACTTTGAGCGCCACGCACGCGGCGAGTCGAGTACGCGGGCGATTGTGTTTACGCAATACCGAACGAGCGTCACGGAGATCGTTGGGCTCTTGACGCCGTTGGCGCCGTTGATCCACGTCCAAGCGTTCGTCGGACAAGGCACGAGTGGGAAAGCGAAAGAATCGAAAGGCCAATCCCAAAAGCAGCAGCAGGAGATCGTGCGCAAGTTTCGAGACGGCGCGTTTAATGTCTTGGTCGCAACGTGCATTGCAGAAGAAGGTTTGGACATTGGCGAAGTCGATTTGATCGTGTCGTTCGATGCACTGACGTCGCCGGTTCGGATGATCCAGCGCATGGGTCGCACGGGTCGCAAGCGCGTCGGTCGTGTGATCATTTTGGTCACAGAAGGCGACGAAGAGAAGAAGCTCGCGCGCAGCGTTGCGTCTGCGAAGACCGTCAGTCGAGCGATGACGACGTACAAGAGCAAGTTTGTCTACCGCAAGTGTCCACGGATGTTGCCGCATGGTATTTCACCGACGCTCACGCAGCTCGAGATGACGATTCCCGAGTTCCATGCGTCGCAGATTGGCGGCAAAGCGCCGCTTGTCCGTTCCAAAGCGACGACGATGTCATCGGCTGCAGACGCTGCAGCGCGCGAACAGCGGCGGTGGCAACTGAGTGATAGCGAGCATGCGGTTGTAACTACGCGGTTTGCGCCACTGGACTTTGCAGTGCGGCCACGGCAGCCGATTGTGCCTTTGACGACGCGGTCGCAGTCGCTGTTGCGGACTGTGACTGTGCGATTGCGTAATCGCAACGAACGGATAGCAAGCGATACGTTCCAGATCGGTCACGCGCGTCAGTCGACCATGTTGCGGCAGCTCGTGCGGCGCATCCACGGCATGGAAGCGACAGACGACGACGAGGAGGAGATCGTTGAAGTCGATCGTGACAACGACAAGGACGATGATGACGACGGTTGCCATCACGAGTCGATCCGACAGTCTACAACACACGACACGCAAGCCGACAGTACGCAAAATCACGCAGCAGCAGCGCATGACTTTTCGTTCTCTGCAGCGACAGCAAATGACGAGAGCATCGAGCGTTCAGTTCATGAGACGTCGTTTGGGTCATCGATGCACGACACGAGCCATCACTTTAGTCCTGGATGGGGGACAGACGCTTTCTCGCCACCTGCTACGACGACCCAACCACTAGCAGTACAAGCACCAGTCCCAGTAGCAGCGATGCCGCAAACGAGTGCATCGAACCAGCCAATCCAGCATGCGAAGTCTGCTCCTGCTCCTTTGATCGCACCAGCAGTCGTCGCTCCTGCCAAGTCGACGATTACAAGCATTTCGATGCCACTAGCGCCGCCGACGCGTGTTGGACCAGCAAAACCGACCATGGCGTCCACAACACCGTCAACAACAGCACCAGCACCAGCAGCAACAGCAACACGAAAGCACACGCTACCGACTGTGTTGGAGCGCTCGTCGCCCGCTCAGAAAGCGTCGATTGAGTTGTTCGACTCGCCGAATCGACGGACACGCGGTGCGCTGTCGTCTCCAAGTCCAAACAAACGCGGCAAGAAACGCAGTAGCGCTGACGGATCAATCGAGAGCAGTAGCGCTACGGGTGCAAGTGCGCTGGAACGCGGTGAGCGGCTGATCGAGCGACTGCGCGCGCGCGTGAACGAAGCACAAGCACAAGCAGCAGCACAATCGGCAGCAGTAGCGACAACCGACACATTGTTAGAGCCATTGAGTGCGCAAAGCAACGGCAGCGGCGCTTCCGACAGTCCGACGACGCAAGCGCCACTGCTGCAATCGTTGCCATGCTACCCGCGTCTCCTCACGCGGCGCTTGGACTTTGATGCTGCAGCTGCTGGCGTCCATCGCAAGCGCGTGGGTGAGGTCGACGCAATCACAAGAGACAATTGCGTCCCCGCGCCACCAGCGATCGAGTGCTTCGCTGTCGCATCACCACCACCACCACCACTACAGTCGTCATTGCTGCTGTCGGTCGAGCCAGTTGACGACGATGATGCTTTGGTGCGAGAAGACGAAGAGATGGCCGACGACGAGCCGACGTTTGCGTTGCTACCCTCGTGGAGCAATGTCGTTGATGCACCTGCAGATGATCGCGAGCGGATCGTTGCAGGCGATGTACCAGCACCGCCTGCGTCTGCTGCTGCGCCATCGTCACTCGCTACAGAGTCGCATCCACTCGAGAAACCCAAGCGATCGCTTGCACTGCGGCGTACAGTCGACGCTGCGTCGTCCCAGCAACAGCAGCCGCAATTGCAAATACAACGCAATGCGTTCAAGAGCCCAGTACAAGCGCCGCTGCTGCTGTCAACGACGACGAACACAAATTCAAACGTGCATGCGGTGTCAAACGTCCTCAATCTGCTGGATGCAAGTGCGTCACCACTGCGAGCTCACGATAAGTCATCTGTACGAAGCGAGACGATGACGATCAGCAACAACAGCAGCAGCGCTCTACGAGCATCGCCACAACCGCAACTCAATACGAGCGCATCAGTCGCACTCGAACCAACAACATCAATCTCTACAACACCAGCAGCGCAGCGCACGCCAATTGTGATTCCGATCGACGACGACGACGATGATTTTGACGATTTCGATGACGTACCGCTTGCGCGACCGCCTGCAAAGCGTCAGAAGCAGCAGCAAACAGCGTCGCCCGTCGCTGCTGCTGCTGCTGGCCGCAAACGAAAAGCGCAAACGAGTCCATTGCAATCGACAGCACTTGTCATGAGCGCAAAGACATCAGCAGCAGAAGCCGCAGTCGCGTCGACACCAACTGACTGCTGTGCCGTCTGCATCGACGTCGAGTCGTTTGACGACGACCCGATCGTCTATTGCGACGGGTGCGACTTGGGCGTCCATCAGTTTTGCTACGGAATCGCAACATTGCCGAGCGGCAGTTGGTTCTGCGACGCGTGCGTTGTTATGCAGATCACAACAACAAAACCGGCACGGACGTTGTCGTATTTTGGAGCCACGAGCAGCACGAACAATGCGCCTAAAAAGACGCGACCCAAGTGCGCACTGTGCCCCGTGCGCGGCGGCGCGCTGAAACCGACGCAGTGCGGTCGCTGGGCCCACGTCCAGTGCTTCATGTGGCTCCCCGAGCTCCAGCTCGTTGCAGATTGTGATGTTTTGACGCTCGGGTCACTTGCGCGCTTGGACCCGGACCGCAATACGCTCGAGTGCAGTCTGTGCCACGCGCGCCACGGCGGCGGCGTCGGGATCATCCAGTGCGCGTCCAAGCGTTGCCTCGTCGCGTTCCACGTGAGCTGCGCAGCGTGCGCCGACTATGCGCTCGTCCAAGAAGAGCAAGCCGACGGCGGCGACACGCTGTTCCTCGCGTACTGTCCGCTGCATGCGCGCAAGCGACGCAGCGCTGCGATGACGACGACAACAACGACAACAGCAGCAGCGCCAGCGAACGCACAGACGCCAGTGAAATCGACACCGAAAACGACGGACCGCAGTAGCAGCGCTAAAGCAGCGTCACCGAGCGCGTTGCTCTTCTCACCGACGCAGCACGACTCGGCGAAGAAGTTCCGCAAGTTTCGTCGCCTCAAGCGCAAATACGACGCGTCGCAGCGCTCGCAGAGTCCACTCGATGCGCGCACTTCTATAATCGCACAGACACAGACACAGACAACAGCAACGTGGGGCAAACGCATGGTCCGGTCGCAACAGTACAAAGCTGGGCGACGGCAGCGCGTGGCCGAAGCGGCGCGCATGTTTATCGAGGACGACGTCGAAGTCGACGGCGACGACGACGACGACGATGACCGAGACGACGACGACGACAGCGACGCGCCGAATGCGATGGACGATTCGTTCATCAACGACTCGTCGCAGCTGCTGTACTCGCCGCTGTCGCCGACGCAGCACGACAACAATAATGACGATCAAGCGGCTGGACGCGACACTGCAAAGCACAAGAAGCGCAAGCGCGCATCGCCAGGCGACATGCGTGCGATCTACGCGCGGTCGCTGCTCGAGTCGCAGCACGACCTCCCAGCGTTCATGCGCCGCGGGCAGCGGGACTTGCCACAGGGTGGGATCATTAGTGCGTGCCTCGAAGAGCTGCGCAAGCCGCCGCCGCCGCTGCCACCGTCGCCTGCATCGTCTGCGACATCGCTCCTGTCGCCAGCGCCGACGATGCGCAGCACTACTGCTGGCGTTGGCGCCAGTGTTGGTGCTCAACACAGCGGCGCGCAGCAGTCGCTGATCTCGTTGCTGTCGCCCAATGCACCGAGCAGCGCGAGCAGCAGCAGCAGCGCTCTCGTCGTGACGCCGCAGCAGCAGCAATTGACACCAGAAGTGCGCCGTCGACTCGACACGGCGCAGCGCACGGACGCGATGCCAGCTGTAGCAGCATCGGCGCGCGTAGTGCAGCGAGTGGATACGTTTGCAGTGCCACTGCCGCCTCACGAATCGTCGACTGACAACACGACCGACGACGATGTGCGATCGCTGCAGCAGCGCATCGAGGCGAATCGATTGCGTGCGCTCGAGAAATTGCGAGCGCGACAGCTGCTGCGTGCACAGCAACCGTCAGCGCCACACACTGCGACAAGCGCGGCGCCTACAGCAACGACAACAACAAACGCGAGTACGAGACGAGCACCGCAGTATGTGACGAATACGGTGCCACTCGCTCCGTCGATACCAGCACCATTAGCACCAACAACAGCGTTTAGCAGCAGCACTGTGTTGCTGAGGGACTCGCAGGCAAACGCAGTGCCCGAGCCACCGTCGTTCAGTCTCTTCCCGACACTTTCAGTTGCTGAGACGCCGACGTGGCGCGACACAAACCACGTCGAACGAGTCGCGGCGCCTCCAGTGAGGCTGTCGCCACCACCACCACCACCAGTACAACCACACGAGCCATTGCTGTCGACCCCAGCGTCTCGTTCAGTACCGTCGCTTCCGCCTCGTCTTTCTCCTCCTCCTTCATCGCCACCACCACAGCTCGCAGTCTACGTGAGCGCAACGAGCGCACTTGTGACAATCCTACCAGCGCTCACAGCCAGCTGCTCGCTCGACACGGCCGCTGTCGAGCGCGTCGAGCGGCTCGAAGCCGATGCGCTCGTGAGTGTGCGTGTTGCAGTCGTCGCAATGACGCCACTCGAGTTTACAGCTACTGCTACCGACACGGACGTCGTCGTCACTGCGCCACAGAGTCTGCGGCTACGCACGTGCGCCAGCATCTTCAAGCGCGTGCTCGTCATTGTGCGTGCAACGGACGCAGCTGCTGCCCAGACACTGCAACGCAGTGCTGCGATGGCAACGCTACGAGAAAGCAGCAAGAATATGGACGTCGTCGTGTGTGCGAGCGACGAGCACCTCTGTCGCCACTTGCTCGAGACTGCGCGGTACGTTGTCTATACAGTTGTACGGGATAGAGTCGATCGCTTGTGTGGCTGACGCTACGCGCTATGCTGTATGCTAAACCAGACGCGAACACGACGAAGGCTATAGCCTCCTCCAGACAACGTCGTCGTCAATGCAATCGAACCGTTTAGCGACGGCAACGACGAGTGCGAGTCCACTCGACGCTGCGTTCGCCGCACGCTTTGCGTTCTTTCGTTCGCTGTCGCCGCTGTCAATCGGGAGTGCGCTGTCGCTAAGCTTTCGGTTCAGTGGCTTTGCTGTCGCGCAGATGCCCGTGCGCAAGTTTAACGAGATGCACTGGAAGCGCATGCTCCCGTGGCTCTCGGATGCTGCCGCCAAGCAGCTGCCGGACCACGTACGACGCAAACAAATCCAAGCGACAACTCGTGCTGATGCTGGCGCGTATGACAGTGGATCCTGAAGCATTGCAGGTTCGCGTGGTTTGGATGGATCGATGGCGGTGGTTTGCATTGACAACACATCGACTGCATCGATCACCTGATGCTCGCCGCTAGCGCATGAAGTAACAACGTCGCGGAGTACTGGGGCTCGCATTGGCCGATACTGTCGGCGCTAGTCCGCTCCTTCTGCGTCAAGCAATGTCAGACGAGGGGCTACGCAAGTTTGGCCCACTTCCTATGAGCCTTCGTCAAGATGTCCGACGCGGTAGCAAATGCTGCAATGGATAGCAAGTAAAGCGCACAATACTGCACAGGTTACCAGCAGGTCATTGATGCAAGGAAATGTTGCGTACTGAACGACAAGTGCGTAGGGACGGAACCGATCGACGAGACAGTTGGGTTGAAGCAACTAGGAACGATTATGCGTGCTCATCTAGGACAGTAGATAGCAACAGAATATACCACAACCTTCTGGCTCTATTGATTGAGTGTGAGACGAGCAATCGACTGCCAACTGGCAACTGGCAGCTGATGACTGGGATCTTCACTAGTAAACGCTTGTCGGTATGCAAATCGATAGACGCACTCGTTTTGCTACTTGATGGACTCGATCACGCGGATCGCAGCGTCGAGCGTCGCATCGTCTTTACAAAACGCCAAGCGCACGAGGCCGCGCGAGCGCATGTGCTCGGCTTTTGTAAAGAACGGCGACGTTGGAATGACTGCAAGTTTGTGTTCTTTGCAGAGTTTGTACGCAAATTGGTAGTCCGGATACGCCTGTTGACAATTGACAGAGTCAACAACATTGCGAGGACATGAGAGAGAGAGAGCGTGACAGACGTACGGTCTTCGGGACGTCAGCTGCTGCAATGTCGATTCCTACAAACTCCTGGAAGATTGGCAGGTGTGACACATCGCAGCAGACAAAGTAGCCACCTTCCGGGACGATCGGACGCCAGTCTGCAGCATCCAACGCTCCAACGAGTCGATCGCGCTTGCTCTACAGTCGATAGGCCAAAGAGAGAGTCAATTCTCGCTATGCACACAGCCATACAGTCCTATAGCCAGTCCTATAGCCAATCCAACGCACAGCGAGCGTCGCTTTGAGGTCGTCCAAGTAGCCGTTCGTCTGGACCTGTGTGAAGCACGACGCCATGGCGACCTCCAGCGGCGTCGTCCCACAGAACGGGACCGTGCTATGCGCTTTCGTGATCGCTGCCGACAGATGCGCGGGCGCCACAGCGTAGCCGACGCGCCAGCCGGTGCACGAGAACGTCTTCCCAGCGCTGAATAAAGAGACTGTGCGGTCAAACATACCCGGGAGCGTCGCAAAGCGTTCGTGGACCAACCCGTCGAACGCCATAAACTCGTAGACTTCGTCGGCCAAGACGATGACGTGCGGGTGGCGCTGCAAGACGCGCGCGATGCCTTCGAGCTCTTTGCGCGTAAACACTTTCCCGGTCGGATTGTGCGGCGTATTCAGGACCAACATCTTGGTCCGTGGCGTCAGCGCCTGTTCGAGCTTATGGAGGTCGATCGTAAAGTCCCGGGACGACAGCGTGGACGTTGAAGATGTTGAAGACGTCGAAGAAGCGAGTTCGAGGGGGACGCCGACCGTCTCGACCCCCAAAAGCGTCGAAACGGTCTTGTATGCGTCAAAGTATGGCTCAAACGTCACGACGTGGTCACCCTAGAGACACCGTAGCATACAGTAAGAGAGAGAGAGAGAGAGAGAGAGAGAGAGAGAGAGAGAGAGAGAGAGAGAGAGAGA
>JAADXH010000853.1:0-16063 GCA_023337595.1 Globisporangium camurandrum | reverse complement strand
GCACTGTAGTAAATAGTAGGTATGGGTGGCAATACGGAGTTGGCAACCCAAATGTAGCTGGTGGTCATGACATGGAGACGTAAACGAATCACGAGAACAGCGAGGAAGCAATGGATTGAATTGACGGACTGGTTGGCGCGATAATTTGCGGCTAGATTGCAACCATGCATATGTTACAGTTTGTTAAGATTATGGGCATAACATTTCTAGTACCAGGAAAACACATAGCTCGGATTGTTTTATCCGTGTTGCAAACGCTATGACCCAAAATGGGCTCTGTTGACTTGTAGTCCCAAAAAGTTACATAAAATATTAGCAAAAAGTGCGACAAATCACACAAGCGCAAAAACGATTCTACATCTTAGCGAATGTACGCTCGGTACACAATGGTCGCGTGGCCCGCGTACGCAGATCATGTCAATGCACCGCTTGCCTCGCTGTGCTTGGCAGCATTGAACATGTCTGCTTTGTCTCCGCTCCTTTTGTTTCCTTGCTTAAAGGATTCGAATGAATTGTATATATTTGTAGCTTTTGGGACTACAAGTCAAGTGAGCCCCAAAATGTACAAACGGTTTTCGGTACTGTATAAGTAAAACATACGGCGTCTCCTAGACGTGTTGAGCAAATGTGCAAAATATTTATGGTATTGTACCAGTAAAAGCATTTGTAGTAAAACATAGCTATACGTGCTGTAAACCGCGTTTTAAAATATAGTAGTGTCCTCGATGTTTCTAAATCACAATGGTAACATATATTTTTAATGATAAAATCATGTCGCATAATGGCGCAATTAATATGGTGTAGTATTTATTTCGGATACGGCAAAGAAAATCACAGAATTGCACATTTAGAGCCGGATACCATTTACAACAATGCCAACCATAATAAAGATCGTAGCACAGTACTTCACGTAATCAGAGTATATACAAATAAATACGTATATCAAGGTTTGTTGCTGGCACAATACCTTACAAATAGTATCTGGACCTTCTCAGCGTCACGTGTAACAAGATATATCAGACATGGAATATATAACACGTATATAGTGCATGTGTGGAACAGGCGGTGCGTAATACAAGTGCTATACTTCGCACTCTATCATTTTTTGTACTGGTATAAATATACCAGTAGCAAGCCACAACCAATTTACACCTACCATGTGGCTACATCCATCAGAGCTGCATGAATGTCCGATTCATGGTGTTGGTTACACATTAAACACGTGGTGAGTGTCACACTGTACCCATTCGCAATTCATACATGAAAATGTGTGAGTATTATTGACTGCATCCCTGTGTATCACGCAACAATGTATTTGTTACAGACTTTAATGTAAATGACAACAAGCGTAGTATTTCGAGTACGACGTCCATAACTGGGGAGAGTACAGTTTGGCAGCGTAGGCCATTCTCACATGTCTCACTCTACACCGATTACGCGACAATTTGCGTCCACTAGCACGTGGACCAAGCTAGTCACATCGTACTTTTACAAGCAAGTCCACAGCGACACGTTCAAATGCAACAAGTACAATCGGCAACGCAAGTAAATAATTCGGACAAGGAACAGGAACCTACTGTATAAAATGTCGAATTGCACGCAAGCACAGCGCTTCTGACAGCTGTGACCTACAATTTAAGTGGCTGTGTTTAAAACTGCTTGTGTGAATAGAGAAACACGCTTCCATGAGCAAATATATGAACGATTTTTCTCTAAGTCTCCGAAAGCCATAGTAGGAGACGAGGAAAGTTTTATGATATGAAAAGACAGCAACAAGAACGAATCCAGCGATTTTGTGATTTATGTATAGTGTAATTGCTTGATGACCAATTAAATACAGGTCCTTCTCTGATTATCAATTACATTACAATCATATATCGAGCATACATGATATGTACCCAAGTTTTAGCATTCGTAGCAGGAGCTTGGTGTCTTTGACGTGTAAGTTGACGCATGAAGAAAAAGGGTGTAACAACTATATCTGAAATAGTTACAGTGCATTCAAATCAGGCATGCAAGCACCATACCATATTCTTTGTGCGTGTAATTACGAAAATCGAACCCGTGACAAACGTGCTCTTTTTTTCCTCAACAATAGCTAGTGCAAACCAATAGCACATTTTCATATTGTGTGCGCATTCATATACTTGTTGTTCAAACGAATGGAGCGAAAGCCATAGCTACGCTTAGAGTCTGTAATACTTGTAGCAAATCCTGGCATCAGCAACTCATGCTCGACCACTCCTCATATAAAGGAAAACCGTCAAACTCTTTGTCGCCTATGTGACTGAGGTCATCAAAGAACTGCACAACTCTCACCGCTGACTACTACGATAAACACTTTGCCGCCTAAGTGAAGGGTCTACACGAACGCGATTAGAGAAGTTAGGGAGACTATGCGCGGAGTTTGCAAGGAGTACATGCAAGTCATACCTGGAAAAGTTTCTTTGACATCATTGTTGTTTTGAGGCGAGACGACACGCAGCAACATTTCCGAAGGCTTCGTAGTTTCCACAAGAATGCTCCACGCGTCGCGGTGAACTCTGACAATAGAATGTAAGTTATACCATTTGTCGTGTTTTAGTTACTATTTGTCGCTATGGTGTCGAATATGAGATTTTATTCAATTAAATCTATTTGTAGTTTGTGACATATCGACTTTAGTATGTTTTAACGAGCTTACGAGCAAATATGTTCACGCATTTTTGGTGTGTATTTCTGCTCGCAGTTTAATTTTTGAAGGAGCGCTTGCATTGCATGTTCAAACAAGCAATTGGTACATTAGTGCAAACCATGGTGTACTTGAATACGTTGTACAAAATGCAATCCAACACAATTCGCACTCTTTAAAATATGTTGCGGTGGACGTAACGTAATGTAACAGGCAGTATTTGACCATCAACAGGCAACAATAAATTTACGCATACATTGTATATACACTCACGAGTGGCGTGACAGTACGATCAACGGTCTGCTGATATAATTTTCACTTGTGGGCATATAATTGGACCCACACTCAATCCGTACGCATGAGCATCTGTCAGCGACATCGACTGCATTCGTAATATAAAATGACGTCTATATTAATGATTTTGAATTAAACGACAACAAATCCATAATTCCAAGTAGGGCGTCCTTTCCAAAGTTAGGTGGGTATATATCACTACGCACTTCTCGTAAAATGTCCTGCATTCGAATCTTACGTAAACGTAGCTAAGAATGCTAATTTACATTCTTGTAGTAAATTTTACATTCTAGAAGAAGTAAGTGTGCTTACGGAATAATCATTCTCAACATCAGAGGATTAATACATTAACGATTTGATCACGCAGTAGACTGCGTATTTTTGCCATACCTGTATATCAATCAACTTTTGCGGTATAACTTCAACCAAACACTTATATAACTTGACGAAAAAAACTAATATCTGTGCCATATACTACACCAATCAAGTTAAATCAACCGTCTTGTACCGCGCACAGTTTGGCAACGTATTCCATTTTCGCATACTGCACTGTAATGAAGCGAATGTAGATTCTCAATACAGACGTTCGGCCAGCTAAACTCAAAGCAGCCTGTAGATGGATCGACAAGAAACGTTCGGACCGGGAGATTACGCAAGTGGACTTCCGTGAGAGCGTCGGTCAATCTTTGTCAGTATGGATCACAAGTGACCCCGTCAAATATTGATGAGGCGCGAGAGGTATTACTGCGAAGCATGCAGACGAACCAAGAGTTGGGAAGTTGCATGTCATGTATTAGGGTACACTTGGACACTTCGAGAAGAATTTCGACTAACGATAGAGAGCCTTGCTAAATTACGAAGTATCGGGCGCTTGGGGATGCATTTTCGATGGATAAGGGATCGCATCGACTGTGGGGCGATCATCCGGGGTGAGCGAAGTTGCTCACTTGGGCGCTACTTCGCGCTTTCTTAGTGAGCGTACGCTTCGTCCTGGGGCGTGTCAACCGAGCCTGACTGCGTCGGATTACGCAAGACGACCGGGGTGACTGGAAAAGCTTCTCGCTTCGTCGTCGAGGGAAGAAATGGCGAATCGAGACACGTAAGCTGTTACTCTGGGGGAACAGAAGAATTTAGTTGAGGTTCTCGCAACGTGCACAATTAACGAAGGGGAGACGATTTATAGCTAACGGAGACGTGACTTATGTGTGTGAAGGTGAATTCATATCCTACTGGCTAAAACTACATTGCGATTTGTCCGCCAGATGCACTATACAATGATGCCTAAATCAATGAATTTTTTTGTACATCCATAAAAATTGCACCTGGATCCTAGTACCACTGTCTGAATAACGAGCTGATACCTTCTCCCAATGACTTTTGTGCTTTTGTGATATGGCTGATATTACTGGTTGCAATATACACTGCAATGGTAGGCTGTCGGTAAAAGATAGAGAAACATGAAGAACACATCGTTACAGCACTCCAAATACGTTATTTAACAACCAGCGCTCGACAATCGCTGGGACAAAGCAGATCAGATCGTACACGCAAGACAGTACCAACACAATCGGTAGCAACAAGTATTTTTGGCAACACAAGCAAACGATTTGAACAGGGTACGGCAACCTTTTTCTAAACATGATTGGTCACCACCAAGGCTACGACGTAGAGTCTGCCGCTCTTAGCAGCGACACACTACCCGGCTTCAGCTCTTTCCGGTTGTTGACGATCACACGCTCACCATGTGACCTCTTTATATAAACTATTTGCGACAGAACGTAAAAGAGGTATACGTGTGTAAGTCCGGCTTGTGTCCTTACTGATAGCCTCGTTCATAACAGTCTGTTGAGTCTCCTATGCGACAATACGGATCTGTTGCTACGGTCGCGATCCATGATGGTTTTGTTTATATCGGAGACAAAGAGTGTGTATTTGAATTGCCGTTTGTGTACGAAAAACTCGTATAATCTTATGGAGTAGGACGGTATTACTACGTATATTAATTAATACAAAATATAGCTTCATGCCGGATCGATATTGTACAATGCACACCACAAGCGTATGAAAATACAGATCGCGATCGAGTAAACAACTGCACCGATATTCGCACATGCATGTACGTGACGTCTTGAATACTCAGATAAATTTATCGTGCGAACAAATGATCAAAAACACACAATATGAAAACACATGCGAAAAGCGATGATCGTATCACAAATGCCTGACTAACAGACACAACAACATCATGCTCGACCAATGAAGAACGTCTATCACTACATTTGTAACCGATAATATATCAGGTGCCACTAAGACTCAACGTATCAGATAAGGTTTTACCTGTATGAGATACATTTCTGAAGCGTGTGAAGGATATACTTGGTGAATTTGCAGTTATAGAAATCCCAGATGCGGGCGGGTACATTTTATAAACTCGCCGTTGAGGATTTCAAAACATCAACTACACAAAAAAGCAAGTGTGTGTTTCATTGTGCAACAACAAAACGTTAGAACCAAAACTGCTTGTCTGGAATCAATTTTCACATATGCTAAGTCGTATATATTCAGCTGTGTCGAATGTCTGTTATATTAACTGCAATATGCGATACACATTCCGTACTATTGAATATATTTTACCAATAAAGGAAAACAGCAATTTTTAACCACCAGCGTTCTTCCTATTTGCTTTGATATTGAGACCATCGCCAAAACCGCGGTATCAAGGTCATTCTCGAATTGGAAGGTTTCTGAACATTTTAATGTTTTTTTGTAATTTCATATTCCAGTGGTAGTTGGATTAGTTGTGCGCATTACATAGGATTTGCCTCTTTAAATACTCTTGGTCCGCCCGAACAACAAACAATTTTTACGATACACTTCTTATTGCTCCATATGTGTAGTATCAGAATATCTTATATGGTTTGTATAAAAGTGTTATCAATGTTGCTTTCTTTTGTGTGATTGTATATCATAATATATTCCAGGATTTGTTTAGTTGAATGGGTTTGTCTCGTGGATTTAATTAATATCGCATCACTAATTTAAGGAATCGTTAAACGAAACATATAGAATGTACCCGTTTCTGGCAATACAAGTAGAATTGTAAAACAAAAATAACCAGATCAAAAGCATGAAAGGGGGTATATTTGCTGGCTTTATATATGTAGTTTGTGATACTATGTACATAACCTTGGTGCTTTGTGCGAATGTTGTTGTCAATGGTTTTTATGTATGCTTCATTTGCAATTTCATCGACTAGACATATATATACAGTATGCTTTTCTATTGTTTGTTTGCACTTTGCATGTCGTTATCGTCCAGAAGAAACTGACATCATTGTATATAATATATGTGATTTACTCACAAAGAACTACTGGCTCAATCATAGTTATCTTTTTAACCATGACAACTTCTGTACCGGTACATATGCAACAAACATGCGCGATTTCGAAATCATACATTGACGAACGACCGCCGTGTACAGTTGTATTATAGTTGTTACTTTTTGGTTATGCGACTGGGTTGACAGTTTATCCATTGTTATTTTAATACGATATGATATAGGCATTGACAGTAATTGTAGTCAATTTAGAGGATTTGCGTCGAGGTTAGGAAAAAAACTAATCCTTCTGGTCCACGAGCTGTGGCGTCCTCTAACCGTTTACATCCTACCAGCCGACCGCAGACACGACAGATCCGCCTATATCGCGACAGCAGCACTCGACTCCGCGACCGACGCCACACGAGACACACGAGACATTGCTGCGAGAAGAGAGCAATGTGCTGCTGCTGAAACGCGACCTCGCTCCAGTCTCTCGCGCTCGTCTTCCCTCCAGACCGCTAGCCGCACGCGCACATCGCCTGCTCGAATCAACCCACTCCGCGTCGCGTCACACCACGCGCACACTCCGTTCTCAACGTGCACACACGCCTCTCGATCTATCTCTCCACATCCACACGCGACCATCATGGCGGGTGCACACTCGCGTCGCAAGCTCGGCATCCTCTCGGTTGCGCTCATCACGTACTTTAACGTGAGCGGCGGTCCGTGGGGGAGTGAACCCGTGATCGCTGCGTGTGGACCGTTCATTGGGATCCTCGCGGTCTCGATCTTCCCGTGGGTCTGGTGCTTGCCGCTCGCGCTCACGTTCGCTGAGCTCTTCACTGCGTTCCCCACCGACGGGAGCTTCTGCAAGTGGGTCGGCGTCGCATTTGGACGCCCGATGGGTTTCCAAGTCGGTTTCTGGTCCTGGGTCGCTGGTGTGATCGACAATGCGATCTACCCAGCACTGATCGTCGATACGATCATGTCGTTGTATGCTGGGCACCTCGTCGTTGGCGCAGACGGCGTTGCGACGGTCATGACGCTCAGTGTCGTCCAGCGCTTTTTGTGCAGAGCAGTGTTTGCTGTTTTGTTTATGATCCCAACGCTCACGAGCATCAAGGTCGTTGGTCAGACGCTGTTGGTCATGGGCCTGATGATCTTCTTACCATTCGCAGTCATGATCGCCGTGTCGCTGCCGCAAGTGAATCCTGCAAATTGGTTCGTGATCCGCGAAGATGTACGTTTGATGTACCAACGACAGCGACAACGCGCTCGTTTCGTCTAATGTGACAAAACTGACTTTGTTTCACTTTGCTTTGTCGTCTATTAGCGCGACTGGGGACGTCTCTTGAGTGCACTGTACTGGAACTACAGCGGCTTTGATGCTGCGGGTGCGTACGCTGGGGAGATCCAAGACCCGAAAACGACGTACCCACGCGCGATGATTTTGTGCGTCGTCATGATTGCGTTCACGTACATCATTCCGTTCGTTGCGATCAGTGGGGTCGACAAACCGCACTATACGACGTGGGACGACGGGTCGTACGCCGTGATTGCGCAAGCAGTCGGTGGCACGTGGCTCTGTGCGTGGGTCGTCGTGTCGTCGCTGTTTGGCAACTTGGGGCTCTACGTTGCTGAGATGGCGAAAGACGGTTTTCAATTGGCTGGTATGGCAGATTCAGGACTCGCACCGCCATTCTTTGCACAGTACGTTTTGTCCTACGTGTCCTAGATTAGTATGGCGTGATATGTCCTCCTTTGGGGGGTATGTGTCCTACTTTGTCATCTTTTGTTGTACGCTATTCGAATGTGTGTGTTTATCGTATCACTAACATATCAGTACTTGGTATCTGTATGCTTTCACCACATTATTAGACGCGACCCGGAGAATGGCGTCCCACGCCGAGCGATCCTCTTGTCGTTCTCGATCATTGTCGGGATGGGAATGTTTGATTTCGAGACGATTTTGAGCATCGACAACTTTTTATCCGCACTTGCGTCAGTCGTGGAAATGAGCGCTGCTGTCAAAATGCGGTTCTCGCACCCCGAGATCGATCGACCGTATCGCGTGAATCTATCGGATCGGAACTTGGCGCTTGCGATGATCTTGCCGTTCATCGTCGGTGTGTTTATCATGCTGAACGAACTCACAAAGTCAAACGTGAGCTTTGGTCTGAACGTCGGTGTCCTCGTCCTTGGGTACTTTTGCCAGCGCTGGATCGAACGCCATCCGTACCACCAGTACGATGCGATCGATACGCCACGGCTCAAGGACTTGACGCTCGAGTACGGCGACAGCTCTGAGATTGATAGTATTCATGACTGATAGAGTTGTAGAAGACAGAATCGTAGATTGTCGAGTAGAATGAGAGAGACAGCTGACAAATAGACACATGCACACGAAGCAAATAGACCCATTCGATACATTTTGTCATTCGATGCATGCAGCTTGTTAAGCTAGCGTGCACTACAATAACAATAGCATTAGCAACACTTGGGTTATAGCTCAACAATTATTCGGTCACCGAGTTTGAGCATGGATCGCGGCATTGCATGCCAAATCACAGCAAGCGTCGCGCACACGCAAATCTGTGCCTCTCGACCGCACGTTCGTGTGTGCCTGTTTCCACTGGTCACTCGAGTCGAAGCGACGCACCGCTTGGTTGCAAGACCACGAAAAGCACTGCGGCATTTGTAGCATACGACACTCTGCAATCGCTCGCCCAGCACGCACACAGCCGCCTAGAAGCACGCACCTTTGTTACCAGCAGCTACGACCATGCTGTTCAAGATCAGCACACTGTTTGCAGTCGTTGCAGTTGCTGCGAGCAGCTGCTTCGAGCCCGCAAGCGCAATCGACTACCTCGGTGGGTGGCTCCCAAGCCCACCACGCCAAAAGTGCGTGGACATTTGTGTCAACTCGAAAGCTGCGCCATATTGCATCAACAACGACGCCGACTGTGCGACAAAGAAGCAGCGACCACGCGACTACGACTACTTGCTGCTCGAGCAGATCTTCATTCCGCAGTTTTGCCGCGACCTGTTGAAAGGCGTCGACTCGACGATCTCGCACCAGAACGTGCTGCCGTATCCCACTGGCGTCCGATGCGACGCGAGCGCGGCGTCGAAGCGCCAGATGACGATCCACGGACTCTGGCCAAACTACAATCAAGGCTATGCGGGCTGCTGCAACGTGAGCGACACCGTGTCGAACCATCCGTTCAAGGCGCTCGAGTTTGCGGTCGAGCACTTGCTGCTGCTGACAGAGATGAAATACCGCTGGATCGATCCGACGCAGAACAATACGTACTTTAGCTTGTGTGAGATCTACAACCACGAATATCAAAAGCACGGCGTGTGCTACGGCGCGAGTGGCGACAACTGGGACTTGGGCGCCGCTGTGTACTTTCGCGCGACGCTCAATGCTGCAACGACGCACGTCGCTGCGACGCTCCAGCTGAATGCGTGGGCCGCACGCAAGAAACCAGAGACGACGCTCGCTGCGATCACGGCGCTGTACCCGAAGAAAGTCCAAGTGCTGTGCTCTGGAGTCGATGGTTCGAACCAGCTATCGGCGATCCGGACGTGCTATGACAAACCACCGACGTACAGCAGCATGGGTCCGTTCGTGCATCGCGATTGTGCCGATGCGACCAAGGCGGCCGCGACAGTCCCGTGTGATGGAAATCGTCCAATTACGATGTTGCCGTACGAGGAGCCGTAGGAGAGAGAGAAAGATAAAGAACGAGAGAGCGACAGAAAAAGAGAAAGAGAGAGAGAAAGTGAGAGAGAAAGTGGGATGGATTGTGCACTTTTTCCTATTCGAATATTTCGATACAGGTAATTGTTTCAAACTCCGGTATACTGATATTTTTGACTCGAAAATTACATTTGTTTGCACATATAAAATCCAATTTACCGGTAACGCTTTCAATGT
Organism: Globisporangium camurandrum; assembly: GCA_023337595.1. NCBI lineage: Eukaryota > Oomycota > Peronosporomycetes > Pythiales > Pythiaceae > Globisporangium > Globisporangium camurandrum. The sequence goes on along the minus strand of JAADXH010000853.1, from coordinate 5,839 downwards.
GTCACACGTGCCTTGAGCGACAACACATCAAAACGACATCAAGACATCAATTGCCATTGCCACATTCGACCACCACGACGCAGACGCACACAGCGCAATGAATTGGCAAACAGTACTACCGCCTGACGCACATGCAGTGCATACCCTCGATGCTGCAGACGGCGGCGCATGGGACACGGACCTCTTTAGCGACGTTGCAGCATTACTTGGACCGCACATGAACTTCGAAAATGACAATGACAATGACAATGACAATGACGGTGACGGCGACGACGATGACGAGAGCAGCAATAGCACGGACGTGATCGACGACGACGACCTCACGATCCTCAACCAGCTCCTCCACAACGCGCAGCAACACGACGCCATGCACCACCAACAGCAGCGACAGCGCTCACAGCAGACACACAGCCAACTGACACACGCACTGCCGCCTCGCGATGCAGTTGGTCACTCGTCAGGAACAGTAGCAGCAACATCTGCATCGTCAACAGTCCCAACCGCACTCGTGACGATTGCAAAGCCAACGTCGCAGCACAAACCGCCGCCAGCACAGTCGACAGCAGCAGCAGCAGCAGCAACAATAGCAACAACGACAGCACCCGACGATGCGATCGTATTCACAGGCAAAACGACCCGTGAGCGCCGGAAGGAGGAACTCAAGTTCTTACGTGTGAAAGAGCAGGAGCTCCTCGCAAAGCTCGCAGCGCTAAAGCAGCAACTTGCGGGTAACACGAGCACGAGCGCACACTGCACGGACCTGACGACGACCACAACGACAATGCGGTCGGCAGGTCGACCCGCCACGTTGTCGCGCTATGCAGCGCTATGGATGAAGCTCGCAAAACGACAAGATGACGAGCGGCGCCTGTCGCTAGCGGAGAACGCGAAGCTCCGACAACTCGTCGTGGCGCAAGTCCGTTTAGCACGGAGCCTCGATCGCGTCTTGCGGAAGCGCATGGTGAAACACAAAGCGACGCAACCGCCGCCGGTCGATATGCAGGACGACAACAGCGGCAATAGCTCGGACGATACAAGTAGGTGATACAGCAACAATATGCGACAAACGTCAGGCTCGAAGTGTTCAGAGCTGGAGATTCGGTTGCGATTTGCCTGTTGGTGTTCATAGTTTTTCACGAAATAAACAAAGTAGACAATTTTTTCGGTATTGATACCGGTATTGCATATCGGCGTACGCACACGATTGCAAACACACCAGCACACATGTCAACTGACGGCAATTGCAACGATGACACCGACGTCATGCATCCTCACACGCTCCGAGCCAATGTGGCACCGCCCAACAGTAGCGCGTGGAGCGAACTCGCCGATGCCGCTTTGCTGAGTGAGGTCGCATCGCTGTTCAGTCCAATCGGCACCACTGGCCGCAGCTCATTCACGTTCGCAACTGCTGCTGCTGCTTCAAGTGACGTTGATCATGACCTCGTGGACCTCCATGACATGCTTTCGGTGAACATGCAGCCGACGTCACGGTTCCCTGGCCTCGAGCTCCTAGACGTCGCTGCGCCATCGGATGTAACTCAGCCTTCTGCGCGCCAGCTCGCAGCAGCTGCACCACCACAGTTGATGTGCACTGCAATCGATGCTTCCGCTACGACATGTGGACCCAAAACCACGCGCGAGCGGCAGCGCGCGGAGCTCGACGAGCTACGCAACACAGTCACGCGTCTCGAGAGCACACTCAGCGAACGTCAGCAACAGCAGCAGCAGCAGCAGCTACAACAACAGCAGCCAGGACACAAGCGCAAGCGCATTGTCGCAGACGCAGCAGCAACGTCCTTGTGGGCGCGTGCAGCGCGGCGCCAGCTCGGTGAGAAAGCGCGTGCAGAGCGTGACAACGCCGAGCTGCGCGATATGGTGTTTGGACAAGTCCGACTTGCGAAGAGCCTCAGTAAAGTGCTGGAGAAGCGCCGCGTACGTCGCATCATCTGCTGTTGCTTGCCTTTGCAACGTAACGAGTTCTGTAGGCAACCAACTGACTGACGCTGCTATCGACTGCGTGTGGCTGTGCGTATCAACCAAAGACATGGGGCGCCACGAGCGTCGATCTCAGTAGAAACGCGCTTGGCGTACGTAACGACGACGCTGCAGTGTTTGCAGACCTTGCACGTGCACTTGGCAGCCGCACTGCGACGGTCGACGACGTGTTGTCGTTGCATGGACTCTCGAGCAACGCACAGGCGACAACGGACGTGTGTCGAGCCGCCGTTTCAGCGACGGACGCGACGCAAATCGACTGCATAATAGCAAAGCTCCATCCGTTTGACTATCAAGCGTTCAGTGCCGCCAGTTGGCACTGGCTACAGTCCAAACATCAGCACCAGCAAGTAGCAATCGATGGCGAGCACGACAGCGTTGCATGCTGTTTCCAGACGCAATTGCAACCGAATGTGCCATTGCTCGTTCGCAGCGTGTTTCGACGCATTGACGAGTCGCATCGAGTCGTCATTGAGTGGGAAGCAATCGCAGCGACGATGCCGTACGATGATGACGACGACATGAGCATCAGTCGTAGCAACAATGAGCCCCATCGATCGATTTGTATGCGCGTTAGTGGCGCTGGCATCGTCGCTCCTGCACACGTCCCGAACGCATCGCTTGCATGCGTCGCGCAGCACGTTGCGCACGTGACACTACACGACAGCAGCAGTGGAAGCACTAGCAGCAGTAAGAGCAGCAGCACTAGTAGCAGTACGAACAGGAAGAGCCATTCCTCCAGTGGTCGTGCGCTCACCGATCTGGTCATTGCGTCCTACTTGGAGCGCGTCGACGCAGCGCACGAGACGATCCAGGACGTTTTGTTGGACGCCGCACGACGATGTCACTAAAGAGTCAGTACAAAACGTGCTAGAGGGTACAGTCGACGTCTATTAGTTTTGTTTGTGATGACGGACGAGCACGTCACGTTGGTCTCTCGCTCTCTCTCGTTCTCTCTCTCATTCTCTCTCGCTCTCTCTCGCGCTCTCTTTCTCTACTACAATCTATACGTTGTTCACATGCACTTCGACGCTTCCAATTGGCTCGAGCGTCGCGAGCCATGGTTTCGTCAGTGCTGCTGCTTCGGCTGCAAACGCCAGTAACTGGCTCTCTAAACCTGCAAACGGCATCTCCGCAATCGGCGTGACGGTAAACAGCTTCTCGTAATAAATATCTTTGCCGTAGCACCGCTTGTAGTCTGGGTAGTACCGACCGCCGTTCGCGCCTCTGACGTCGTACTCATCGATACTAACGTCCAGCATCCGAAAATCCTGGACGTGTTCCCACACGACGCGGTAGTTTGCACTCGAGAGCTTCTCTTGGTTGCGATGCAAGAACAAAATCGTATGATTTGGGTCGTGTTGGACCATCGTGACGCCACAAAACACGTTCTTGTCTGGCAATTTGCGACCGGCCGCACCGGGTGGCATTGCAATCATATGGAATGGCGACTGCGTCTTCATCCACGCAAATCGAAAGAGATCCTTGTCGCCCCAGACGAGCCGCAAATTCTCAATCAAATCTGCGTGCATCGCGTAGTACATCATGACGTTCATTGCAGCGATGTTGCGTGTGCGATCGACCAACACTTGGCCACTCTCTTGTTCAAACGCATCGACGCTATCGAGATCAAACACGTCCCATACAAAACTACGGGGTTGGATGTTGAAAATCGTCTTCTTCGGGCGCCAAAAGTCTGGCCAGAAGATCGCACCGTTCGATACAAACTCGACAGAGTCAAACAGAAACGTCGGATCTCGGACGGCAAAGTTATCGGCATCTAGCAGCAACACTTGATCGAATGCACTGTAGAACGTCGCATGGAGCTTCGTGTAGAACCGCGTCGCGCGGTGGTCTTTGATTTCCCGCAAATACGCACCGTGCGATCGAACGAGCGTTTGGAGGATCGGGTGCTGGACGTTCGTCTCACTCGCAATGTACCACAATTCAATTGGGAGCGTACACCCCATCGCCCTAAGCGACCGGATCGACGCAAACACGCTCTCGAGGAGCTTGTCGTACACGACGAGCGCAATCCCGCGTGCAAACGACACTGGCAGTGGCGCCAATGCAGTCGTTGTGGCAATACCAGTGACGGTCTGGTCGTTCACGAGGTCGTCGCGGCACTTGGCAAACGAGAACGACGCGTCGTGGACGTACAGCGGTGCGTTCTTGCCATATTCGAGCATGTCGCGCCAGTCGCGGCACTTGAACCGCACACCTGGGCGGAGCGAGTCGCAGTACATTTCCAGTACGCGGTGCGTTGCGCCTGTTTGTGTATGCTGTAGTTCACAATAGCCGCTGATGCCGTCAGGGATGTCGTCGTCGCACGATTGCGTCTCTGTAGCTTCGAGCGCACCGGCGGGGGAACAGTCGCTCGTTCGGCGCCACGCGACGCACTCGAATTGCGACAGGTCGTCGCCGAGTGCGGCCCATCGCTCTGCAACTGTCTTCTTGAACGCTGGTGTTGCTGGCGCTTCTGGTGATGGCGATAGCAGTGCGTCGACTGCGGGTGCGTCTGTGACGACGACAACAGGCGCTGGTGTGTTTGTTGCAGCAGTGCTGAGCACGAGCACCTGTGTGTCGCGCGTTGCGTCGAGCGGGTGGACGCCACTGCGCAGCCGCACGAGCGCAGCAGCGGCGCTGTCGTCGGTGCTGTCACTCGTTGCTTTGTCCTGGCGCTGGATCAGCGTTGCGACCGAGAGGAGGCCGAATGCGCAACTCAACACGATGAGGAGAAAGAGCATGTACATGCGGTTCTGCCAGCGCCGCCCGGATGTTGCGTCAATTGTTGGGGTGGCCGACTTGACAGCAGTCATGGCGTCACTGCTGCTGCTGTCGAGTGAGTCAGGGCGGACTGCAACGTTCCTGCTCTCACTGCACGGCAGCAGCGGCATTGTGTGTTGTGTGGACTGCTGGATGATGTCGATGACGTAACGACCACAGTGTGTCGAGCAGCGAGATTCGATCGCGTTTATGCCTTCGTCAAGTGAGACGACGCGCACTAGCTAGATGCTCGTCAATCACCACGTCTGCGTACGTTGCGCGTCGGTCGAGTGCGCAGTTTCGCGAGTGATCGAGTCACACGCCTTTGACGACGTTGGTGTCACTCTTGACTGAGCAGACGTCGCGTGAGCGTGCCTGGCGTGCATTTGCTGCATTTTCTCAAACGCGATGTCTCGCTCTTTGGATCGCATTGTTTCAGCGAGCGGCTGCTTGTTAGGGTCAGCGATACAATTTACTTGCTTCAGAAAAGACGTGCGCATAGTTTTCCCCTAGATTGCTTTTGATTCGCTAGTGCGACAATGAATGCCGTTTGGCGATGTTGTGGTGCTCAATCGATTTTTGTATTGGATTAGCATATTTCGGTCACTGTGCGGCAAATGTTTGCGCGCACATGTATTTCTTTCACTTTGATCCATCACCTGTTTTGTGTATACTGCTCGTGGAATTGAATTCGGCACGAACAGCTTGAAATGTGCAAATCGTTTTGCAGCGCATGTAATTTACATCCGTTGATGGCAAACAAACAACATACCAACAACAAAACAATCGCGGCTTACTTGATAGCAGCTGTACGCGACAGCCACCAAGCAACATCTGGTCTCTGATTGTGCCTGGATTTACGCTTGCTTTGAGTGGCTGCTACCAATCTTGCAAACACTATCACAGCGCGTCCATAGATTTAACCCGCAATGCCTCGCGCCAACCAGTCCGTCAATTCAATCCATTGCTTCCTCGCTGTTCTCGTGATTCGTTTACGTCTCCATGTCATGACCACCAGCTACATTTGGGTTGCCAACTCCGTATTGCCACCCATACCTACTATTTACTACAGTGC
>JAADXH010000852.1:0-16065 GCA_023337595.1 Globisporangium camurandrum | reverse complement strand
TTCCAATTACAGTACCAGTTGCCAGTGCAGGGGTGTAACGTTATGATAGTTATTTCATACGGGATAAAATTACGGCGAGTCGAAAGTTGAATCACCAGGTACTTAATTAAGTACTAGTTTATTAGCAATACATGTATTGATACCTTCACCACTACAGTCAATATTTAGCTGTATGCAACGGCACGTTTGCTACCGATACACACATATAAACCGTTATCTGGGGTCGCTTAAGTGTATATGCCAACTGTACGATATTTATCAATATCGGCTCAAAATATTTGGTTAGATAAAAGGTCAAGGAATTTTGCTGTACGTGTACGTATGCGTTTATTACAATACAGTTGAAAATTATTAATCAACGATCGTATTCAAGTAAATCAAGTGTCTGTAATATGCGACACAAATAAATTACACTAAATAGAAACTAGATAATATTCGTAAAAGCTGTGCACTACATCACAATTCTAAATATTGTTGCTATAATGTAACAATACTACTTCTTGTACTTAGATTGTTAAATTTGCCATGTCCACAAGCATCGCATTTTCGTATCATCTTTATCATACTCGTTGGCGGTAATGTGTATTTGCTATCTTGTATTCATTTGTTTGCTCTATCTATATGTATCAATTTATGTAGAGGTATTATTAGATCCATTCAAAGGCGTCTTGACTATGTTTTCTACAGGAGTGGATCGCAGAAAAGAAGAAGCGATACGCAGCACAAAGAATGCAACTGGGGGTGTGTATTAGTAAACATCGGTACGCGTAATGTGTCTTTGTGCAAGAAACACTTGGTTGCGTGCGTGCGCTACGCCACCGACTAAGCATCACAGCGCTTTGACACCGAAACGAATGGTATTCATGCGCCATCGCTCCCCGACGCCGTAACATATGTCGATGGGAACAACAGCACACTACGAACAATGACGACGCACAATTGGCCGAGCAGCATGCGGATCTAGGAATATTTGTTAAATACACTGGTGCGGCGCACGCCTTACAGCGACGACCTGGTGCAACTTGAGCTCGACGTCGACCTGCGAAAGGCAAACACATGTAATATGATCACGTAAAGTAATTGAAGTTTTGTGATTGTCAGCTATTTAACAACTGCAGCTTCAAGATTTTCTAGGATTTTGCTGACTAACCGTGTGCCATTTGATACCTATGCCAGTTGATACCGCGGATCGATTGGCGCGAGCATTTGATCCGACTTATCATCGAAAGCAAGATAACTCAAACGGGCTGCCTACAGCTACAACGTCGTATTTGCTGCACTCGTTGCATTACCACGCTGAGTGCTTCAACCCGCACTTATCAAGCTGATAAAATATCACACCGATTGTATTCGGTCTTTGTGGTCGATCCGGCGCATTGAAATCTGCGCTCGCATGGTGAACAACATGACAGAGCAGGCTCGAAAGCTCACTATTTACGTTGTAACACACACGCGATACCTGTCGACGAGAATTACACACCATAGAGCGCACTACAAGCGACGACGACGCACAATGCACCGAGCAACATGCGGACCTAGGCACGTGCGGCAGAAACCTAGTGCACATCAGGGCTGCCGAAAATGCTTATGATAAAAAGCATAGTTGCGATAAAAGATAACATAATCTAGCTACTGCAAATCAGATGCGTTGCTATAAATATTCCGTTTTTAGGTTTAACATTTTGACTACTTACTAACAAAAAAATTTGAAACAAACCAGTGAATATACAACTTACAGAATTTTGATGTCTTAAACAATCCAGCTTCATTTTTCGTGATTGTTGTAACACTGATACATGTTTACAAGATGTGCTTGATTCTTTACGTAATTGTGAAAGCTATTTTTAATTAATTGACATATAATTGATGATGTAAGCCAATAGTCGGCACTTTGGACTTGCCACACTGACAATCTGTACGACAAAATAAATTATCTCCATATAGAGTGTTTTATTGTGTCGGTGTGCTAGTTGCAATTCTGATTACGAGCATTAGTCGTGAATAAACATGTGAGGTTTGAAAATGCAGTACAAAAATATGTGTTCGACTCGAGCAACAGGTGGAGTCGATCGCGCGCGTTCACTTACGGGTCATATCAATATGTCCCGGTCTGTATCCAGCTAGAAATGCGATTCGTGCTACTGTAATACAATATTTGTAGAGTTATTGGTATCGACACGTGTACGTTACGTGAACAATTCGTAGCCGCATCCAACTCACCGATAAATATCGCGTCCACGTTTTGACCGCTTATTCGACTTCAAAAATGGACGATATCCGCGAACAACTTGACTGGCTGTCAGACGCTCACGCTCTAGCGGTGGTAAAACGACAATTTTTATCTGGACGATTTGTGGCCATTACGTGGACAATACGCAAGCAATACATGGACTGGAGCGAGTGTACATGCAATTTATTTCGTGTTTGGTGTGAACCACCAAAATGCAATATATTTCATCAACATTGAAGTAGAGCACATCAAATATGGTGTGATGCACATTAAAGTTGGTGTGGTGCACTCCACATTTGGTGTGGTGTACGTGAAAGTAATATATAATTCAGGGCGAAAAAGTGCACACTATATCGTCGAAACTGCACTCCCTCATAGTCATTACGGGAGTTTTAGAAACGTGGACAAAACGTGGACAAAACGTGGACAATCCGTTGTATGTCCCGTCTCAGAAATTTGGACGGGAGTTCAAAAAACACAGTCCATACATATGTCATTTTTATACGTCTCGGTCTGTATTACGAACCAGCATTAAATGCGATTTTGCTAATAAGTGTTTTGCATTTGAAATGGTATCGAAACGACGTCGTTGATAAAAAAAAAAGTTTAATCACTGTATTTACTGCTCTTGTCGACGAGCGAGCACAAGCACGAACAAATGCGCATGTGAGCTGTACGTAACAAGGCGCTAGTGTCAAGTAGCCGCCTATTACGCCTCGTTCGTTGACGTCGACACCGCACACACTCACATATCGCTGCAAGCACAATGCCGTCGCTCTTTCGAAAGAAGAGCGGCGCTGGCACTGCTGGAGATACTGACAGCAAAACAAAGAGTGCACGTGCAACGACAGCAGCGGTACCTGGTAGGAAGGCAAACGGCGCTGTAGATGCGATCAAGAACGCATTTGTGGGCGACGAGAGTCTGCTGCAGCTCCACGCGGAGACCGCAGCACTCCTTCGTCTCGTCAAGACGCCAGCTGCAGCATCTGTCAGGAGCCCGAGTGCGACTGCAGCGATGCGCCAGCGGAGCAAAGGCAGCACAGCATGCGGATCACCTAGCGCAGCGACGCTAACGAAAGCGCGTGTGACGATCGAAGTGCTTGACGAAGACGACGACGACGACATCGACAACGAAGCCAGCGCAGCAAGCAGTAGGAACAGCTCAGTAGACGCAGACAGAAGCCGCGCAAACCGTGATGGCTTGCGATCGCATGCTGGTACTGGCGCTACTGCGTCACCCAGCGCATTTTTGCTCGACCCATTCGCGTTTGCAGCTGAGGAAGCGCGTGTACGCAAAGCCGCGGACACGTTCTACCCACACACGTCACCGTCCAAGCACGCGATGGACCAACAAGTCGGTGCGTTCACGCACGAGCAGACGCGGCTGCAGCAACTTGCACACAACGAAGCGCTCGAGCGCGCGCGCCGCCATGATGAACTTGCCTATCACACACAACACAAGCTCCCGAGTCGCCTGGACGCGAGCGCTACGACGATCCAAGCACACGCGCGCGGTTTCTTGTGTCGCCGCTCGCAACAGCGCCATGCGCAAGCAACAGCAGCTACGAAAGCAAGCGAGGCAGCGCTGACAACGCTGACAGCAGATCAGTGGCACGAAGTGCGCGACGTCGATCGGAACGAAGTGTGGTACTACAACGCAGCTACAGGGCAGAGCCAGTGGGACGCACCGCTTGGGTTTGTCGCATCAACGCCAGCGTCGTCATCATCGCTACCGCTGCAACAGCACGTAACGTCGCTACCAGAGCTCCGTGCAACAACGCCCAAGACCAGTAGCGACGCGGTACGGTCGCCAGTACCACTTGCGCTGCATCGCTTGTCGGCAACATCTTCTGGCATCGCATCACATCGTAGCGTCGAGCTGCTGCCGCCACTGTCACCATCGATGAGCGTTTGTTCAACTGCGCGCTCCGACATGAGCGACCGCACGGTGACGCCACTCACGCCCACTACGGCAGCACCCAGACGATCGATACCGTCAGCAGCAAGTCTCCCTGCGCTCCAGTCACCGCCACTGCAGGCATCGCCGCAGCAGCACCGCACAAGTCACTTTGCCGTCGGCGTGACGTCCGTCCCAAACCCGTGGGAGTGTGACTCGGTCATGGAAGATAATGACGCGAGCAGCAGTCTATGGAGCCAGCGCACGCGCGACGACGACGTCGACAGCAGCGCCTATCGCACGAGCACCAACCGCAATAGCAGCAGTAGCAGCGCCAGCATGCGTCGACGCTCAATGCTCGCTCGATACAGCAACGACAACGCCCCAAACGACGACGACTTGGAAGACGATAGCGCAGGCGACTGGCAGGCCAACGACGCACTGTTCCTTGCCGATGGATCGCGCAATAGCAAACTCCGTGATACGATCCGAAACGCACTCCACGTCTCGAAATTCGATTCGATCTCGACGCTCGTCGCGTCGAACGTCGTGCTCCGAACGAAGAAGACGCGACGACGCGACTCGGCGCCACAGGACAATGGGACAACGACGGTCATGCAATCGTCACCAACACGTAGCAACCAGCAGCAGCAGCGTACGAAAGCGAGAGAGATCGTGTTGGGGAAGCGCGACGCGCCACTGTTTGTCGCGATGCTCTCGACCGACAAGAGCGCCTCACCGAGTCGTCGTCGCAGCCGTAACGCCAAGGACTCACCACTGCGCTCTACGGCCAAGCCGTCACGTAGTGCTAACGCAATCGGCAAGAGCTTTGCGGCGCCACAGATCCGTGACGTCGTCGATCCCGGTTTCCATAACGACGACGACGACGATCCGCAACAAGCAGCAGACGAGCGTCGCGTTAACAGTGACAACGATGATACAAGCGACAAGCCAAGCAACAACAATCTTTACAACGCAGCAGCTGCTGCCATGTGCTTCAACTGCTGGAGTTCGAGCAGTGGTCGTTTTTGCACCGTCCACGTCGACCCAACAGCAAATCGCAAGATCAAAGCCGCCGAGAGTGCACTCATGTGTACAAACTGGGACTTGGATCAACTGCGACGCAAGTACCGGGCAGAGGAACTCCAGGAAGTCTTCCTCAAACAGAGCGCATCGTTGCGCTACGACAAGCGTTTGAAGCAGTACGTGACGATCGTCGAGTGCAAGCACCCGATCTACCGCAGCATCCAGGAACTACTCACGCGCTGGAACAAGACGATGCGGCGGAAGCTCCACGTGCGTGCGTGGTTCCGGTCGTTCATGGAGCAATTGCGCAGCGGCCGCGTTCCACGTGCGGACACAACGACGCCCGGCTTGCTCAAGCTCAAGAATACGATCCAGAACAATCGCTGGTGCACGTCGTATTCGAATAGCGTCCGCGCATTCCTGCCGACAGCGCCCGTGACGCTCAAGAACCACACGGGCGATGTGATTGCGCCACTTGTGGACGTCATCATGGTCCATCCTGCACGGCCACAGCTGCGCCATTGGATTCTTGTAACAGAGTTCGCGACGCCCATTGAACTGTACAAATCACGGACGTATGAACTTCCACCCCGGCGGTGTGTCCCGATGCCAACGCCGAGCTTTCTAGAAGAGATCCCACTGCCCGTGCCGAATGTTCACATCGACTGTGGCGACCGCGTCAGTTGGTTTGAACGGTTGTGTGCACGCGTAAGTGCAGCAGCACTCGCAAAGGCCACGCTCCAAATCCACGCGTGTACGCCGCCACGGGGCATCACGGCGCCGCGTCGAACGAAGCACGTGACGCCGTTGACGGTCCTATTTGCAACGTTTGCACGCAAGTCGACGACAGGGAATGTGGCGGTCGGGGGCCTCGCAGCCGAGCTCTTGATCCACATGCTCGTAACGACGTACGTCCCTGCGCAATTTGGTAACTTTATTGTCTTTGATCGACGCGCGATCGCGCCGACGCTGTCGAAAGACCACGATACGATGTACGCATGTCTTGCGATCGAAGCCGCTGACCCACTGTACGTCGCACGCGCGCTCGAGCACGCACTGAACGTCCGACGGCCGCCTGCCGTTGTGATCGCTACGCGCTTGTCGGTAGGAGAGAACGCGAGCATGCGGTTCCCACTGAACCGTCCAGAACAGACCGGCGAGCAAGACGCGAATGGATTCCGAACGTACTGGCTCGTCGACGCGTTTGACGTGCCAGACGACGTCACAAGTGTCGTCGTGACGCCGACGAGCGACGTGCTGTCACCAAACGCACCGTCGATGAACACGACCGTCACGACGCGCGTCGATCGATTCTATCCGTTCTGCGTCGCATCGACGCGCGCCAACACGCCGATTGAGTTTATTCACTTGCTTTGGATCGGCCAGTCGAGCCGGAACCAACCGCAGGTGTTCACGACGCTCGGCGCGCAGCAGCCGGGTCAATTCATGAAGCACTCGGACCCGAGTGGTGCGCTTGGTGTCTGCACGACTGTGATCTATCGGAGCTGGGCGTTTGCTCAACAGAGTCCGTTCGAGGAGTTTGTGACCGACGACGGCGTCGCGTACTGGTACGACAAACAGACGGGTGAGACGTTCTGGACGCGGCCGCTCTTGCCGGCCGAGTCCCATCGCGGCAAGGACGGCGACGTCGATGGCGTCGTCATCGACGGTCGCGGCGAAGTCGCAACGCGTGGCGTGGGCGCTGTCGATGGGGATGATAGCGTCACGTACCCCCAGCAAGCGATGCGGACGTACATGACCAAGAGCATGGAGGCGCCGGACGAGAAAGACCGACGCGTCCAGCGCGTCGCTGCAAGTGCCAAGAAGCACGACATTGTGATCGATCTGTCTGGTGATGAAGAGTCGCAAAGGCCAGTGGCGTCAACGTCGCAGCGGAAAGCGCTCGAGAAGATCCACGTGCCACAACTCGCGTTCAAGCGCAATAAAGAGCGCAGTGCTGGTAAAACACGGCAGCGCACTGGCGCCAGTGGAGTGACGCACACGCTCTCGCCTACTAAACAGCAACGCAGCGGCAGCGGCTCCAAGGAGGAGCACACCAACAGCAATACGAGTAGTGGCGCTGGTGCACTGGACGTGAATACGAAGCAGCTGATTGACTCGATCACACAGGCGCTGGGGACCGCGATGCCGAGTGGTGCTGCTGGCGGTGGCGTCGACATGCTCCAGCTCGGCATTGGGCTTGGCATGGGCCTTGGACTGCGTGCCCAGCAGCAACAACAGCAGCAAACTGGTGGTAATTCGACGGCCACTCCGTCGACTGGCGTCAGTGCAGCGTCGTCGCGCACGTCGCGCTCGGATCGTTTGCGACCGCCGTCGAGTGCGACGCGAAGAGGATCCACAACTCTCGACCAGCACGACGAAGACGACGAAGATAATAGCGACAACAGCGACACAGACGATATGTCGACTGCACGGTCGTGCGACAGCGCGTACTCGGACGACACCGCGCGCAGTTCCGCGTCGACGGCAACGAGCGTCGACATGACACTCCCGCCAGACGAGCAAGAGCTACAGCTTGGCAGCAGCAGTGGCCCACAGCGCCGGATGCCGCCAGGACATCTCGCCAAGACACCCGGGTACCAGACGCACGCGCCACCTGGCGAAGGCAAGTCATGGGCCGCAAAGCCGATCGACGCATCGGCCGAGAGCCAGACCGCTGTCGCAGGCTTCGGTGGCACCGTACATCAGCGCGTCGCGTGTCTCCCACAAGATTTTGTCGCCGCTGTCACGAGCACGAAGACGTGCCAGATGCAAGCAAACTACCTCCCGGTCATCAAGAACACGGTGCGCTTTGTAGATCGCTTTGGATGAATAGCCAAGCAAGCAGCGTCGCTTGACGCTGTGTCTCTCTCTCGTTTTCCTATCGGATAGAACGAACCACGGAGCGTCGGTGTCGTCCGACCACGCCATGCGCTCGATGAGTGGCTCCCAACGCAGTACTCGCCCTGGTCGGCAGGCCGCGCAGTGTTTGGGACGCAATTCATCACTGACCTCATGGCGCGACCGGAGCTCGTGAGCCAAATGAACGCTGCTGCTAGTGGTGGTGTCGGTAGTAGTGCAGCAGCAAGAGCTGTGGGTGCGAGCACTGAGCAGCGACGCGAGAAAGTGACGCACGCGATGAAAGAGAGCCAGCAGCTCGAGGAGATCTTTAGCCACTGCCGACATGGCAAGTACGACGACGTCGAGCTGGTACGATTTGTATATTGCGGCTCTCTTGTCACTGCTGATAGAGTGTGCACGTGCTGATCTGTTTGTTTGTTTTCCTCATTCCATAGAGCCTCAACAGTCCCGACTGGACGCTATCGATCGACGCGCGCGACGCAATGGGGAACACGCTGTTGTCGATCGCGTGTCAGAACAACAACAAACGCATTGCGAAGCTCTGTCTCCGACGTGGTGCCGACATCAACACGCAGAACGTACGTCGTTGCAAATTGTATGACAGACGCTGGGTAGTGATATACATGTGTGTGTTGCTGATTCTCTTTTTCTCTCTCCCTCTCTTTCTCCTTCACACACACATAGTTGAATGGCCAGAGCGTGTTGCACTATTGCCACGAGTACGGGTTCCATGATTTGATGGAGTACTTACTGGACAAAGGCGCAAAGGACGACGTCGTCAATGCCGACGGCCTCACGTGTTACGAAGGACTGAACAAAGAGGCAGTCGACGCACTGTGATCTGTTATAGACACACAAATAGTACCATAGACAATGACATAAACGTGCGCTTCTCTCTCTCTCTCTCTCTCTCTCTCTCTCTTTCTCAGTTTGTAAAGTAGTGCAGCGCATGCAGCAGCAATGCAAACGCAGCGTAGAAGCAAAACACCATAAACCCGTAGCCATTCCCGATCTTGCGCGTCTGCTGGAGGATCTGGTTGCTCTGTGGAATAATACAAGAGAGTCCATCCGTCAGTTCTCTCTCTATCTATCTATCTCTATCTCGCTCGCTCTCTCTCTCTCTCTCTTTCTGTCGCACCTGCGTAACGTTGTCTTTCGTCTCCACTGCGTGTTGATGGATCAACGCAATGTCCGTCTGTTGTTCCATGATCTTGTCGGCAAATTGCCCCATGAGGTGCGAGATCTCGGCCATTTTCGTCTCCATGCTCCTATTGTATGCGACAGGCGAGAGAGAGAGAGAGAGATAAAAAGAGAGAGAAAGAGAGAGTTAGTCGCTGCTTCTAGACAGACAAAGCAATCGACAAAGACGCACTTTGCATCGTCCAGATGTTCGAGAAAGTGTCGATGGAGCTGTACGTTCTCCGCTTGGAAGCGCGCGTGTTGTTCAGCGGAGAACGACTCTGCGTTGTTGTCGTCATTGTCGTTGTCATTGTGCTGTGGCGCTGGCAATTGAACAGGTGAGCGCGGTTGCTGTGTTGGTACGTAAACAGGACATAGAGGGAAAGGCAATGCGTCAACACGATGCGATGGAGAACGAGCGATTGCGGATTCGTGCCACGCGACAGACGTACGTTTGCTGGCAATGGACGTCGCTCTGTCGTATGATTGTTACTGCTGCTGTTTGCATGCTGTTGTAATGTTGAAACGGATGACGTCGTCATTGCTGCTGCTGGTGGTGGTGGCGCCATCGCGTCGCTCTGTACTGCTTTTAATGGCATCTTCTTCTTCTTCTTCTGTGCTGTTGTTGTTGCTGCTATTGCTGTTGTTGATGGTGACAAAGACGTCGCTTCGCGCTTCGGGAGCGTGTCTTCAAGTGCTGCAAGCTGCACGCGCATCTCTTCTGGCAAGAGACTACAATTGCGGTTGATAGAGAGAGAGAGAGAGAGAGAGCGTCAGTGTGTCCGTCTCAATGTCCTACTGATGCCTATGTATCGCACCGTGCAGACAGTAGAAACGGCTGATCAAAGCGCTGCTTCTGCATGCGCTTCGTCATACTTGCGATGCTCTTGAGTCGCTGTTGTTGTGAGAATCATCGCATCGTCCGCCCCAAGCGTCAGCACAGCGTCCGTTCTCTCTCTTCTCCATCGTACCAAAACGACGCAACGCACCTCGAGCAGCGACGTCACGATCTCCTTTTCGTGCTCCACGCGACTCAACGGCGCGTCTAATGTATCACCATTAGCAATAGATACAAGCAAACACTGTCGGTAGACACAATCGAGGACGCATTAACAGCAGGAGGAGGAACGCAAACGTACGATGCGATCGGAGCGTCGCGTCGTCTTCGAGTGCATTGATGCGGCTGCTGCAGCTCTTCACGAGGTCGGTGAAGTCCTGATCAAACTCGTCCTTCTCGCGCTCGGTCATCTTGGTGCTTTTGATGCGGATGAACCGCTTCGGTTGCAAGTACTGCGGTCGAATCTCTCGTAGCAACGCTTCCATTGCGACGAGACTCTTTCGCTACCAGTGGTGAGAGCGACGCATCAGTGCTTTTGTTTATGTAATGCGGTACAATGGCTGATGAGATGGCAAACGGCGTGCTGCGTCATGCGGCTGCGAGCGCACATGGAATGGAAGCATTTGCACAAGCAGGCGCTCGCACGCGAACGCACCAGCTCGGCTGCTTCAGCACTGAATGCATTGCTACCGACGTCGTGCGCGCTCTGGACGTTCTGGGGTTGTTTCCTACTAGAGACAGTGTGCGTCGGCTGGAGTGCATCGACACATGCGCGAAATGCGTGTGTGCGCTCTGTCGCAGCAGCTCCCATGTTTTGTTGTTTCGAGTGTCGAGTGTGACCGATAACGGTTTGGGATGAAAGTCTCACAAGCCAAAAATCGATACGATAGTTTTGATGCAGTTTACACTTTTGACACTTGACTCTGTTGACACTCTCGTTTGCTACTCTCCATCTGGACTTCTCTGTTGCATTTGAAAATACCCTGCGAAGAAAATGTTTTTTACTACTTGAGTTGTACAACAGATACCAATCTATGGATTCGTACTTTCAAAATATTTTGAAAGAGAACGAACGGACGTTCGATGTGGTTCACCAAACCAGTCAGCGTGAGCAACAAGCTCAATATTTAAGCAAAATTACAGGAAACGTTATATACTATGTTCTCAGCACCTTCATCTAGCAATGCTACAGTACGATATTGCCTGAAGTAGTAGTAGCGAGGGACATTCTATTATGTATACATAAACTTTGTTTCTGCTCACCTTTCTAAGCACCAAAAACAAACTACAAGTTCATTTTCGCCATAAAAGACAACTAACCAACGTTTTCAAACACGTTCGTTTGTAACGCTCTTATGAACGAATCTATTCATAACAACAGACCATAGGTCTGCGGATCAGCTTGTGGTACACACAACTTTTCCACGGTATTTCTAAATGGAACAAAGTAGTACTATATGCACTCTCCCTCACTACTCGCCTTCTTACTGAATAGGAAAGTCTCCTTACTAAATAGGACACTCTCCCTTGCTACT
Source organism: Globisporangium camurandrum (assembly GCA_023337595.1). NCBI lineage: Eukaryota > Oomycota > Peronosporomycetes > Pythiales > Pythiaceae > Globisporangium > Globisporangium camurandrum. The sequence continues at coordinate 4,498 of JAADXH010000852.1, read as the reverse complement.
CTCCTTCATACCAGACAAGACATTCTCCCTCAACCTCGCCACGCGGCGTCCACCAACCACAACCACAGTACTTCGCCATGTGCTGCGTACAGTGTTGGTGTCAGCGCTGCGTCCACCACCTACAGCGTGGGTTTTAGCAAGTGCGACCCTCTTTGCTCTCGACAACCTGAGGATCGGGCGGATTGCACAGACTGCATCATAGAAGCGCTTACCGTCGCTGCCGACGTAAGATTCGTTGTTTGCAACTGTGCGCCATTGCGCAGTTGAAGCAGCTCAGACAATGCAGTGTCGCGAACACTGGCGCATCGCACGCTTGTGCTACCTGGAAAGAGTTTTTTTAAACGAGCCAGATAGGTACATCTAGTACTCGATAATGAGATGCTCATCGTTGTCGTTGATCACTCGGGTAGTCCAGCTAAAGCAGCCGTGCATACAAACATAAACATTGCAGCAACAAAACTGTGATACAAGCTCCCATATGCTCGCCGCTACTTGGGTGGGTAGACACACACAGCATAACGCACGAGCTGGTGCGCCTTCATTATTACTCCTCCTATTGTTTAGCGCAAATAAAAACATACACACATATGCCTCAATGACCCAACTGTATTAGTACGTCTCACAATTCGCCATCCGTGTACGAAAACAACTAGGCAATCACTGTGTGCTTAGCGACTGTTAGTTTTGGGTATCTGTTTACAATAACTTGATAGTCTGCTCAACGGGCTCGTCTATGAGCAGCAGAACCGGCGCTGGAGCGGAGCGGAGCGGAAGCACTTTGCTTTTCTTAACGCTAGTCGGCAAGGGTTTGTTGAACAGCGTTGCGACGGCGGCACTGTTTGGACTTGGCAACTGCACGCCATAGGGTCGACGCATAACTATTGGCTACTGAAGCGCGCGTGGTTATTTAACGATTACGTCGCTCATGAATGCGCTTGGTGCGTATTCTTGTTGTTTCATAAATGCAGTTTTTATAGAGGTACTAAGCGGTCACCATAAGTTGGGAATTACACTAATCCATTACTCAAAGCTTGGAAAGGTACTTATCGATTCCTAAAGTGATGAGAATGGTTTGAACTATAATATCCATGCAAACCAGCTCAACTTGTTCTAATTCATTTTTGGAGTGTACGTAAAAGATCTAGCCAGCCTCATCAACAATAGAGTTACCACTCAATGCAAAATACTTCAATTTTGTGTCTGTGTTACCGATCGCTACATTGTAGTTCCATCGGTTATTCGCTGTGCTCGCTATTGTTTTATCGTGGGGTGCGACGAGTTGGTTCTCGACGACAACTGCTGCGGATCGGTTGATAGGACCCAACATTTTCGATGTGGTCACGGTTGAGAGTCACAGCAATTTGGCAAGGAAGACATCGCTGAGGCTCTCATGTTAGCTCGGTATACTTGTACAGTTACGCATGGTAGACCGCGTGCTCGTCCACCCACTCTTTTGCGTAAATCTGAGTACTGTCGTACTCTTGCTCTTGTGACTCTGCTTCGCGGTAATCACGTAGTGAACGCGGGAAAAGTTTACTATGGAATTCCCTTTCAACCTTTTTTGTCGACAGAAGTTTCTGGTATGCAAGTCATAATTGCCAATAAAAGCCGTTTAGCTTGCATAGCATGTTGCGAACTTGCCGCTGTCGAGCTTTGAGTCTTGACATGATGGTTGAGTAGTGATTGGATGCATTGATTTATACTTACATCCAATCAAAGCTCTCGATTAGTTGAGCAGTGTCATGATGTGCACGATATAGAAGGATTCTTTGATATCTCCTCTGTACTGGTTAAAACGGATCATCTAGAGGATTTCACAATTCGTTATCAAATAGTATATTTCAAAATACACATCCGAATGACTTTGACATCATCTACTATACGATTAAGCACCGTGCACTGTCGTTGCTACGCTATTCGTGTTCAGAAGATACCAGACAGGAACAATACCGGCACGCATTATTCTGATTTTTCGTGGAGCATGCATATATGGCATCACAATTATCATATAATGCAAGCCATATTCAGAGCGTTTTACAATACAAAGGAGAACGAAAACCGTTACGCGATGCAAAGAAATAGAACAGACATATTTCATCAAACATATTCGACACAGACAGCGCTATTCGAAATGACATTGAGATGTCTTGGCGGTTCCTCTATGTCATCGCCGCATTCCATTCGTAGTCGCTCTTCAAGCTTGGTGGACTTATCCAAATAGTTGCATCTAACTTTCTTCTCGTTAAATATACATGATGGAGCTTCTTGACACGTTCTACCTCGACAATATTGTGCAGCTTGGAATGAATGTAGTCATAAGTATAGAAGCATCCTTATGCAGCTGCACTTGATGTGGCGCACCGAAAGACAAGAAATGCACCTTCGTGTAGAGGGTGAGCCGAGATAGTCCACACCACCAGTCATACTGAAGCATCTTGTTCGAGCGTACCAAATCCAACTTAACCGGCACTACCGCACATATCTTGTAAACAAAGTGATGGTACTTTTGAAGCTGCAACAGCGAGTTATTTGCCATATCACTTCCGTGCCACATGGACAACATTACTTCGACCGCGTCTATGATCTCATTGTCCATTCCATTGCTACAGTATCTCGTATCGAGTAGATACGCAATGCGATGTGCGTAGCTGTAAACAAAAACAACCCGATATTCCATGCGAGTCTTCAGCGTTTTCACTTCAGCGCTAAACAACCCCACATGAGACTGTAGACGAGAGATCGATGAATGTACTGTAGACATCAAACACTAAGACTTCATCTTTCTCAAATCCCTCTAGCAAACCGAGCACTGACGACTGGAGCGTAACGACCCACTTGAATCTGGAAACAAAGTCCCCAGAAGTCACGAGGTCGTAGATCTCAAGCTTTGTGCAATTTTGCTTCTTAATCTTGGCATCAAGAAAACGTCTCGCAGACGTAAGCACAAACAACGTCGGCTCGGCAGCGATCACTGACTCGAAGCATCCAAGCAGCGAGCCCAAGCGTACTTCCTCAAAGCGAGCAAGTGGCCTGAGCCTATCCTTATTCACTGACCTTGACTAATGGCTCAAAATCGATGGTTGAAGCACAATACGTACACCATTGCTATACGTGGTCGAAAGATCATCAAGGCAATTGACGCTTTCAAAATGTTCCTCATGAGCAGGTGAAGAGATTGGGATACGCATCTATGGTTGAACGTCTTTGAGAATTCTTTCTGGAGTCGGCTTCACATTGCTTTGTTTACAGCGGCATTCATTATCAACAGTATCAATTTCAAAGCCATCGTACTTTGCCATAACACGAGTAATGTCGGCAGATAGTACGGGCACATGTATCAGGACTCTCGTTAAACAAAAGATACTTTTACATTTTCGAATTATAGGGCACGAATTAACCCCTTGTTCGCGACCAACCCTTTGATTAAAGTAAACATGTTCTTAAATGCAACATACTTCCTTCGAGGTATTAATCAACTGGATTTGCGTACGTCCTACGTATTTTGGTGGACGTTCTCTGCACAAGCGTCATGTCAACAATTCATTCGTTGATGCATACACAAGGTGTAGCAAAGCAAGTTCGTGCGCAATAACATCGTAGTGGGGGAGGAGCATTGTAGTATACCCATTTCAGCTCAGGTACCCTTTAGGTTTCATATCATATTCTTTCATCAATTTGGTTTGCGTTTCTTGCTTCGACAGTTCCAAATTACAGACATCGTCCACTGATAGCACACATTTGGGACCTAGAAGTCGGCTATGTGACTGTTTGTGGCATACAACTTAAGAACATTAAAAGATAGAGAATTGTATTCCCGGAACATTTTACTTTATCATAGTATAAAAATTGTGTTTTCAATAGACTTGTCATACATTTTCGAATGTTTACACTAAAACACGACAGTTGACACAAAAGGCTCGCACAGCACAAGGTCGAGACAGATGTGCGTGCTCCCGCATCGATACGACAGTTGACACAGCAAGCAACTTCAAAGACATCTACATTCCCAATTTGCACACAGCACTAGCTGAGATAGATTTTAGTACTACCACTAGGTTTTTGCACTAACTTACGGGTTGATACTCCGGACGAAGAAAGTGCCGCACAGGTACCCCGACGGTGTAACACCTGCACAAAGTTGGACGATCGCAGCGCCGTCAAAGTCGGGCTCGTATATATTGTCGAAGACCCAGGGATACTTCATCCGATGCGTGAAGTCGCAAGTATGGAGCAGAAACTGCTTGAGCGGCTGCGCAACTGCTGCGCAGACAGTCGGAAATTCGGTCATCGGGTGGCTAACGTTGAAGACTGAACCACTGTCAATGTCCATTTCGTCCTTGCCATCACCGTAGCAGTTGTGTTTGTACCCCTCTTCACCCTCGATCGGAAACACGACAAGGTCAGCTGCTTCGACTACATCGGTAATGTCCGGATCAGGCAGTCCTTGGAGCGCTGCTTCGACGTGCTCATACTTGACACTAAGCGGCGACTCTAGCAG
>JAADXH010000851.1:0-16066 GCA_023337595.1 Globisporangium camurandrum | reverse complement strand
ACCAACCTCCTCCTCGCAAACCTACGCAAACAGCAGCTCGATGCTCTTCTGCAACACGCCGCAGAACGCTTTCTGCTCGGTCTTGAGGCACACTTTTGTCGTTCCGCCATTTCCATCAAACGTAAACTCAAACAACGCAACGACGTTCGTCATCGTCTTGAGCGCGTAGTACGCAATCTCCTTGTTCTCGACGCTGCGCTTCGCAACGTAAAACACATTCCGCTGTTGCAGCAGCTCGGACACGGCATCGACACTTCGGTTGCCCGTTGCGACTGTAAAGTAATGTTCGTTTGCTTCACTGATCGTCTTCCACAAGTTGATAAACTCGTTCTTGTCCAACCCGCCCGTTTCCAACAAGATCGCCGGCAATTCCAAATCCGATTGGAAATACACGACTTCGTTGCTGCTCAAGTTTTTAATCGCCACTTGCAGCGCCAACGTCGGCGCGACGCTCGCATTCACAAATGCTGGGTTCACGCCCATGGGCAATGGATGCGTGATGCGTTGTCCAGGGCCAAGTGGCTGCGGGAACGTCACTTGTTGCTGCAACGGTACGACGCCAAACGTGCTCTTGTTCAGCTGAATGGCAACGCCTGCGATCGCCGTCGAGCCTTCGTTCACATAATCAACGTCCAACACAAACGTTTGGTTCTTGCGCGTGAATGCGCCGTGCATCACGAGCCCTTTGCCCTGTTGCGCATTGAGGAGGAGCTTCTTGTGAACTTGTGGCGATGCAGGCGACGACGCAGCAGACGGCGCAGAACTGCCGCCAAAGATGTCGACCAAGTTGTTTGTTGCAGCAGCAGCAGCAGCGCGTGGCGGTGGCTCCTGCATCGACAAACTGCCCATGTCCAATAGATCGACAGGTGCTCCACCACCTCCAGCGCCTCCAGAACCTCCAGTACTTCCCATCTCGTGGGCGTCCGACGAGCCTTCATCCTCCTCCTCGCCGCCTCCATGCTCGTCATTCGCGCCCGCTTGGTCGCGTAGCAATTCCGAGCCGTTCGATCGAACGACAAACGCACTTGGGAGTTTGTGGTACACGCTCGCAAGCGTCGAGATCTTGTTGATCAAGTCGTCCAACACACTTGGATCCAATGCGTTCGTGTCGTCACTGATCACGGGCTTCTCGGCCAGTACAACAGCATTTGCAGCTTCTGGGTTTGCACTTAACAACCGCCAATAGACATATCCTCTGTCCCGCAAGTCCGGATTGTCCGACTCTTCAGTCGCTTTGCGTAAAACTGTCTGGACCATCGCTTGCGTCTCGTTCGGTCGCTTCAAAAACAACTTCACAGTTGCTGTGAGCAATTGCAACTGGACTTGTGCACTCTCATCGTCGAACGCTTCCATAAACGACTCCAACAACTCGTCCGCGTTGTCAATCCGTTCGGCATATTCGCCAATGATCCAGATCATCGACGCTTTCGCTTCCGGTTCGTCCAGCGTATCCAGATTTTCGCACAATGTCGCAATAATACTCTCGTATTGATTCGGGTACTTGCGGAAGATGTCTTTGATCACAATAATTGCTTCCTGGACAATATAATTCACCTTCGTCTGGATCAATTCGAGCAACACATTGATGCATTTCTCCGCCGCGCGTTCTAATTTCACTGCACAGCGGCCAATCGCACGGACGCTCCGACGCACAAAGTCGACGTCAACTTCCGTCGCGTACTCCTTGAATTCCAAGAGGACCTGTTCAATGTTCCGTTCGCTCACGAGCCGAATGATTATCTCCAACTTTTCCATTTTCACATAAATCGGATCGTTGTACTTGCAAAAGAACACTTTGATCTCATTCGCCAAGATCGTCGGGCGTTTCTGGACAATGAGGTTGATATTCCGCAACGCAACGTACTGGATCTCGGGCTCTGCGCTCAATAGCGTGACGAGCGGCGGCGCCATCTTGCGACTGAGCGACCGTTCGGTGTCGGCGTCCGACACTTGTTCGAGAAACTGCATGATCACTTTCACGGCCGATAACACGACAGCAGAATTTGCATGTTGCAAACGCGGCGTCACGCGTTCAATGATCCCTTCTGCTTCGCGACTGTCGTTTGGTTTGTAATTTGCGAGTGCGTCCAAGACAAACACTTGTCCCCATTCGTTGCATTCGTTCAATGCGGCCAATAGCTTTTGCAACACGGATTTCGTGATTTTGAACTGATGCTGCGGGTTGTGGCAATTGTCGCTGATTTCGGACAACGCAGCGATCGCATTTGCTACGACCGTCGGGTTCGAATCGGCAATCAAATCCCGCAACATGTCTAAAAAACCCTGTTCGTCGACAAGATCTGGATTGATGTCGTAGAGTTTCGAGACGCAAATTGCAGCGGTTTTTCGAACGTACGGATCTTCGTCTTGGAGGCACCGACGCAGTGGTTCACACAAATACTCGGTGATCCGATCGACGCGGATGCAGCCCATCGTTCGGACAGACAGTGCACGGATCAATGGATTCGGGTCTGCAGCGTCCTGAGTGGATGGAATCAGACGGGATCAGAAGCAGGTATGGAATCAGACGTGGAATACAGACTTTGAGTCGGAGAACAGAGTTCAATTCATACAGATCGACATTCGACTCAGAATCAGAATCAGAAATGCAACAACGTACCTTGACAAACGTGTTGACTGCCAAGATCGTCAGATCTGGGTTGCTCTTTGCGTAGTTGATCAGATAGAGGTACACGAGCTTCTTGAGCTGCGTGTCGGCTGTGGGTGGGTGGAGCATAGTGCATCCACGTCAATGTATTGCACTAGCAAGAGCAATCGAGACACAGATAGAGAGAGAGCGCCAGACGTACCGGTTTGGATGCAGTTCACGACGTCAGTGAACAGCATTGAGACGTCTTTTCCGACTGTCATGTTCGCAATCACTTTCTTCACAGCGTCTTTCTTCTTCTCACGACTCGGGTTTGCGAGTTCCGTGCGCAATTCATGCGTCTCGCCTGATTGGAGGAAGAGGAGAAGAGGGACGAGAAGGAGGAACGCAGTGCATGAGTGTGAGTGTGTGCAGTGCATCCCCGTGCAGACAGGCAGACGCACCTTTCTTCGTCGTGCTGAAAAACTTGGAGTCGTTCGCAGCGCCAGTCATGCGCTTGGCGATCGCCGCCATCGTGGGCATCGCCATTGTTGCTTGGGCGTTTGGGGCGCGTGCGTCGAATGCAGGTGCTTGCTCTCACTCACTCACGCACTCGCACGCGCGGTGTATGGATCGAGCGAAGGGTGGAAGACGACGACGTGTGCAGCAGGCGTCGAGTTACTTGCAGATCGCGAAGTGGCGGTCGTCGTCGTTGTGCTCTTTTGGCTTGTGCTCGCCCTTAACACACAAAATATTAGTAACGGACGTAAAATGCCAGAAATGCGGATATATTTTGCAGTAAATTTGATACTTTATATATTTCAAATACACATCAACAAAATGAAAATCTGCGGTGTAACGCTGCTGCGCGGGCCTTAGCCAATACAAGATTCCTTAATCGAAAGCGTAAACTCGACCAAGAAGCCAAATTAATACATTTAGCAACACAGTTGATGTACAGCATATCAAACACCGCTAAATGTATGTAATGGTATTGTATTGAAATCAATATAATTGGGTGGACCCAGCGTAACGCAATGATGGAAATTTATTGGATTATATACAGTACAATTAGATTGAAGCCTACATAATAGGTGTTAAATATGATTTACACTGTCGCCGCTGTTACGTACTTTTGGCTTGTGCTCGCCTTATCAAACAATATGTGAGTACAGATAACAAAGACACCGAATGCCCAGTAATTGCTCGCGAAGTTCGATGGTTCGGCGCTTCTGAGTCAATTTGAGTAAAGCGACATTGCGGAATGCCCACTTGCAAAAAATGGACTGATATACCTCGGGTGATCAAAAATTCACATACATTACGCAGCATCAAAATCTCACTTAATTTGCCAATACAAACTGAAGCGCAAAATGCGCCGCAAATATATGACCGGGCCACATCTATGTATACCCAGCAAATGTGAAAATCGAGACAAAAAACTCCATAAAATGTGAATGTCAAGTGGGCATTGCGTTATATGTGTGGGCATTCGGCATCGTCGTTAACTGTAACGGACGTAAAATGACAGAAATGCAAATATTAAAAAAATTGCATCACGACAAACGCGATATACGCCATTGTAAAGCGAATACATGGGAAGTTGCCAATTCGAGACTCTTAAACATACGCTAAAGCGCGAACTATCAAAGTATTAAAGATTACAGTGCATGTACAAAATGCATCACCAAATCAAGACATTACTCTTGTATCTTAATTAATGTAATTGAGTGGACGGAGCGTATCAAATAAAAGCAGTTCAATATTACATATACAACTAGTTTGAAGCCTACACAATATGTTTTATCCTGTCGTAGTCACTGTACAACAGTAATTACAAATTAACGCAAAATATACATTCTACCAATTTCGGCATTTTCAAGCACGTGCGTCGTTTGCAACGATCGACTTCTTTTTGCTTCTTCCATTGAGAAATGCAATGGTTTTGGCGATAGCATTGTTTGCGCTTACATGCATTTTATATGTATACAAAAACAATCACCAATTAATTAAAAGCATGTCAATCTTTTCCATACGTAATCTTTAGTAACAAAGTCCCTTTCATATACAAATATGCGTTGCACTTGCTCATATAGCCGATTGACTGTACGCGCTGCTGCGTCCTGGCATAATATTTAACCTGCTCGTTACTATGTATAGATAGCATTCGTGTCGTTTTGCGTGTTTGCCTGTGTTTTTTTCATTATCAGTTTGTTCTATTTGTCAATAGTATCTTGCGATTTTATTGGGGATGACTGACAAATGGCATATGTGTTTATTAAATTCACATTTGAGACGCACTTCATAATCTAGCCTATACACTCCAGCCTTTTAGGTAACATATCAAAACAAACACCGCGCTTCTGCTGATACCACAATATCGAAACGAGCATTCATATCATATAACCAAAATATCTGTTGCTAAAAGAACACATTTACGTTCTTGCAGTTTACATATAATTGTTTAGAGACATTAAATCCACTGAGCCGCTGCAATACATAACGCGTACTATTTATTAGTACCGCAGGTGCCAGTACGGTGTATATACCTCTTGTAAGTGTTATGAGTGCCACAAGCGGGGTTTCGAAGCAGAATATGCTTCTTTCCTTAAATTCCAAAGGTCACGCAAACTCGACAAACATGTAATCTTTTTCAATATATGAAGAGTTTGTGTAAAGCGCGTCAGACAACACATAAAATGTGATTTACGATTTGCTTCCCTTTCAATATAAAGTGTACTTGTAATGGACGGAAAGGTTCATTACTTTACCAAAGCATGGTGTTTGCAGTAACCAATTACTACTATAAATCAAAGAGCATGTACGCCTAGTTACGAATCTCGTTGCGAAGACACGGAATGCGTGCTTTGCTTTTCATTATATATTATATATGTCACTAATAACTACCGTGTGCAAAACGTACATTGTGGCCTAAACACAATGAGCGTTTGCATCCACCTATTGAGAGAGATTATCATGTACTAAGACGTACATGTTGAAATAAAACATATTTCTCGCTAACGCCATATATATATGAGCTGTCATTTACATACAAAGTGGACGTAGTGTGTTTTATCAACGCACTCGAAGTTTGATTTGTATTTTATGCCCACGCGATTATGGAGATCAATACAAACTAACAAAAATGGAAACCCTATATAAACAAGCCGTTGGTCAGAAAATTGGATCGAACCACCACAGTCAAGTTCACAGGTGCGACGCTCTACAACAGAGGGTTTCACCTTTTTGGAAGCTGCACCATATGACTTTTTTACGTGTAGCTGGATCGATACAGTTTGCGTATATGAGTAATATATACACATCAATCGCCGTTGACAGCAGTATCAAAAAGCATATATCAGCAGTGTATACAAACTCTATAAATGCATACTGACAACTCAAATAGATATTAGTACAAAGCAAGTACGTGCGGTTCAATGATGAATGGGTCTGTAGTGAACACGAATACTTAAGTTATATCGGCTATGTGTGCATTTACCATCTATCCGCGATGATAACAATATTCCCACTAATGATCTATGTCCGCGAAATTACTTGAAATACCAGTCGAAACACATTTATATAATTGAACGACGAAATATTATTACAATACGTACGTTTCTAGGATAAATCCTGGAACTTGGAAGGCTTGCACATTAATTCATAAATATATCAGACATGAATATCCATGTCTCAACGCATTGTATACTTATTATATTTCGCGCAATTATCAACATAGATATCTTATTATAGACAAATTTTCAAACCACTGTCTACGTCATTCTTCTTCGCGCAAGACAGCCTCGAGGTAGAATTTATTTCGCACCATTTCTGCTTTGAAATCATACCGCCCATTTTTCACCTATGTAATTATACATCCTCGTTTGTTTTATGAGCACGTGCATTTTTCTCGAATAATGTAGTATACACATCAGTTAGTGGTGGATAAATGGTATTTTCAATACGAGCGTGTGGTTTTCCTTGATGTTTCGATATTTTGTCATTCTTTAAATGGGGATTAACAGTAAAATGCATTACAATAACAATGTTGAGTAAGATAATATATTGATATCCTAGCAAGGCGGCTGCAAAAAATGTTGTGCGATTTCCCCACTTGTGATATTTTACTGCTGTGCGTAACCTATACGTTTAGTGATACTTGCTCGTATAATACTCGTGGTCTCCTGGTGTGCTCAAAATAGCACTACAGCGGGATTGTCGTTCGCAGTCTCACTTTGCGTATATGCTACATTACATACTGCATCGCTTATTCATTAAATTCTGTATGTAATTACGAATGAAAGGGACTTTAATAGATCACTACTTGCTACAGCCCCCACGTAATCAAGGTAACTTTGATGATTCTAAAAATTGGAATGCATTTATTCTTTTGGATACCTCTGTGAGGTGTTACATATATATTTACATCGATCTGCAAATCCTTCTCTAATACGTAACGCCGTACAAAGAATACATTGTATGTGGCACGTATAATGTCACAACTTGGATATTGCATCAATGTCTCGTTCTCACTTCTGCGAAATGTATTATAAGTAAATACATTTCTATATAAACTGCCCAGTTTAGTTGCCCAACCATATTCTACATTTAAATACGCAAGTTAGATATGTCGATACGAGTACATATATAGTACCTACATGCATTATAGACAAACCATATATGATTTTAACTGCATTTCTCGTTCCGATACTTTTAATAATCGAGTCGCATGTTAGCAACAACACTATATGCAAGCAATCATCGCTTAGAAGACCCTATCTACGAGTCATTGTTTTTACGCAAAATATTAATCTATATATCTATGCCGCTCGTAAAATGCATAGCCATATACTGTATTGAGTTACGCTTGTTCGGCATGTCTATACATGTAAGCATGTGTAAACTAAGTACACTATAGAGAAATCAATGCTGACTGCATATTTTACATGCAAATACTATTATTAATCAAGGTGTACATTAGCAGCAGCAAATAAGAACCGATCTTTGCTTACCAAGCTTCATAAAGGAGCCAGAGTATACTCCGCATAATTATGTTCTAAATGTTTACATGAGATTCAAGAGTGTGCAATGGTACTAACTATAAATGTTGCACGTAATGTACTGCCTCCGTAGACAGCGAGCTAGTATGACCTTTCTAGAATTTAGTAATACTAAGTAGATGTCACGTTATCATAAAAGTGCATCTAGTCATCTAGAAACTGTTTTTAGTAGACTAGAATTGATCCGTTTAGTCTGTAATGCAAATACGATAGGATGAGAATTTTTACATATATAGGTCGGATAAATATAGCTGAAATACATTTACCAATACAACGCATAACTTATGTATGTCGTTAAGAAAGTAGTGTTCATTTAGCCAAATTGTCAAATCAGCACACCTAAACATCCTGTGATTGTCATTTTTCATCTTAGCGATAGTGCACGAACTTTATTTTATATAGCTATATTGGCTCTTATATACAAATCACACCAAGTATTTAAGTACACTCAAAATTGATGTGCAAAAATTTATATTCTGTTTATGTCTACGTCTATATATGTCCATGTGAAAAAGTGAATTTATCGGCCTTAACGCTTACTACTACAAAATTGCGCTGATGTAAAAAATAACCTTCATTATGCTGCAAACGATATATAGATGGTATGACTGGTAAAAATGGTTTCAGCAATTAACCACCCCAATTGAAATTAATTAAACTAGGACCAAGATTTGGCGCACAAAAATACTTCAGTTTTTTAGACCGCAATTTCGTTTCAATACATTGTACGCAACGAAATAACTAACATAGAATGTTGATATAGCAAAACCGAAACATTGTATCCGCCATCAGGGCTAAATCGGTGAGAGTAGCACATGTAACGGTGGTGACAATCCTTGCAAGTAAGATATTTAGCAAGCTGTGAAGATACGTCTACGTGAAGCAATTTTAGCATAATTATATATTTTTATGTATGTACTTCACAGTTACATATAAAGACGACATACCCGGAAATCAGGTATTGCTTGTGACCAACACTAAAATTGTGCATTATTAGCACACCACGAGAAATAAAAGATGTCGCTGACTGGAGCATTTCCCATCTGCACTTTTATGCTCAATGAAGGCAAAGCAGCTTTAAAAAGAGGTACTTGTATGTAGTGATTTTCATTGAATGTTTAGTTACATTAAACTATTTCATTTGTTTTGTGTTCATCCCTAGTGTGATTGTGTGAGCGACAAGAATTGAACGTATTTGTTCTCGCATCTAAGCGAGCTACATTGGCACAAGTAGTTTGAGCACGTTTCTGCTGTCTGTCAAATAAGCTATATTTTCTCCAAATTGAACAATTCAGGTTCGCGTCTGATACACACACTTTTGTATGCTATAGAACATGCTACTAGGAAAAATGTGAAGCACGTGCCGCGGAGGATAACAGTCCTAATGTGTAGCAAGTGCAAGTCCTATCAATCTTGCTACAAGCTAAGTACGCATTTACAACATATCTGTAAGACGATAACATGCTCTAGGTCGAAAGATAAAATAATCTGCCGCGTAATGTGCAGACACACACTCACAACAGCATGGAACATAAAATATGCACCAACTCGCATTTTGCACCCACCTCTCTTCATTTATTATCCAGAAATCTTGGGCATCACAGCGTTATCATACTAAAGTACGGCATACTAGTTTGAGCTCGCTGTGAGTACATTTTTGACCCGTAGTTGGTATGCATAATTTGGTTTTGTAAAGATATGTCAAGGAAAGTGATACCGCGTAATACCAAGTACGCGGCACCACAACAGCACAATTTCATATCTTCGTTTTACAATTTAGAATTGTTTCGATAGTCTTCATCTTCGAACAGTTTCATATTTTTCAACTGTAAGAGGGACAGCCTTATCCGCATAGGATACATGTACGAATCCTGCTGTATTATATAGAGAATATATGGGATTTGCAGGTAATACTTAACTTCCGCCTCCTTCCCCTTCACTTCGCGCTCCTTGTGGGTCAAGGCATAAGAACAACATTGTTCGTACCCTAAGACAAAATCTACAGAGCAGGTGCATGCGAAGTCAGAAATCGATTGGAGTTGAAAAGCTCATTTTGGCGATCTTAAGGAATGGTAAAAATATTCTTTGAATAAGGCTTACACTTCAGAAGTGTTGCGGATTAGCCATTTCGTTAATGAGAACCAAGTAAAAAACAACCCATTGGTACTACCATTTTCACCTTCCATCACTTTACTTACGCAACAATTTTGTTCAAATGAACTTTAATATGAATGACAGGAATGATAAATCCCTCGATTGTAACGGCGCATCTCATACATAATATGACAAAATGTCATGAATATTAATGAAATCCGTCGTTTTCATACAGCGCATTATCGTGCTGATATCTAACAACACCAAAGTCGTTATAGTTGAGTTTCGTTTTGATCGGGTTGGAGCATGTTTAGTGATATAGATAGACAATTACATGAGTCAGTATATACCGCGTTGTTTATGTCAATAGTAAACTCAGTGCTCAATAACTTTTCTCTGGCTAATTTCTGGTCAAGTCACGCCGCTGGTTGCAATATAGAGTGACCAATTGGGTTACACTTTGTTGCAGATGAAAAAGCGGTATAAATTCGCTCATACAGTGCATATTGGTTATCGTCAGTGTAGATGTTGGGCTGTTGATGGAATACATCACCGTCTCGAGCCCTGTAGGATATATATGTAGTGTACAGTTTTAAGATGTATTTCGTCGTGGTACAGGTAAACACTCTTTAGTATCAAATTCATTATTGAATTCGTTTATGTAATGTTGACACTAAGTCCATTTAGGACGTGAGAGTTTAAAGAAGCTGTGTTCACTTAAATCGCAGCATCTAGTACTAAGATTTTAAACAATTGTTTGAGATTCGACTAATTTAGAATGAAATAGAACAGAAAATAGCATATGTCAAGAGCAAATATATGGATATTACAAAGAAATCACCAAAAAATGAATATTTGGTGGCCCACCTAGCTCGACTTATACAGTATACTCAACAAACAAAACCAAGCAAGTCTGTATTTCCGTGTAGCATATATATAATGGATAATAAATTCCGACGACTCACTAACCAATCCATACCAATGACAACTTCGACAATTCTACATTTGATATCAGCAACACTTTATTCAAGGATATTCGCAGCCGCTTGAAGGTTAGTTTAATGTTGCGCGGTGTATTGTGTTTTGTTTTCTCGTGCATGAAAGTGTCTACATCTTCTTGAAATTGTAATTTACAACATGAATACATTGTACTAATATAATCCCAATGCCTAGTTTTAGATTAGCATAGTCGCTTTGTGGTTAGTGATACAGTATACCTTCTCTATATAATATTCTATTCAATCAATAGCCGCATGTTTGATTTGCAACTGCTTGAAAACCAACCGTGCTTTAATATAAGCAATTCAAGGTAGGCATTTTTATATGGGGAAGCAAATTACCGCTTAGATTTTTCCAGGAACGTGTTGAAGTACATCTATTGCAGATCGTTTTTTGCATTTCAGCCTATTTGATTGATTCTTCATGATTGTGCCATTTTCAAAATTAATTTGCTGTGCCATATATCAAAAGCTTGCGATTAAACGACAAACGTAAACCAAGCCATTATAATGAAAGCGTGAATAATCACATGGAGATAGCAACCTCTATGATTAAATACCGCGACGCAGATGATGTGGTGACATGTGTCACTCTCTGATCTAACAGTACTATCCATGCGCCAATGTTCGGTTGTCATTTTCTGCGCAGCGATAATCAAACGATAACGTGTATGTACCACTATCAACGTGGCTTAAAGAAGTTGGAAGATATACTGGTTTACTAAACAAATATCATTTTAATTGTTTTGCGAAAACACGGGCATAACATGCTTTTGCAAATTTGCACACTACAACTGGCATGTAGCAGCTCGTTATGTAAAATCCGGTGGAAATTCTATCACAGAAGTGCACAACACGTAACTCGTTTTTAGCATTTTATGGTACCACACGTACTATTTGATTCACAGTAACGTACAAGCGCCAAACGAAATCCATCGAATCACATACAAATACGGTACAACGTGGAATATCATGAGCACATTCACGATCTTTATTAGTATCCCTCTAAAGTCCGCACTACGTATTCACATCTCTATGTTAGACTATGCCAGCTGCGCTCATCGTTTTACGGCAATTTATTGCAGTCACATATAACTAGCATATAACATTCCACAATCGAGTAATAGTTCCGAGTTTCAAAAGATATTTCAGGATCACATAGACCATACCAAGTAGAAGTGTATTGCGTGTTTGTCATCCAATTCGCACTGTAAGGAGTAACACAAGTATATTGAAAGTGTACAACTCGCTTTTGTATATGGTAACACGAAATTAAATGTACGCACGTTTGTGCGTGACATGAAAAGAAATATTGTAGCTAATTGACAATTCCGAGTATATGTAAAATTATGCAATTGGTGTGATCGCACGTTTTCATGAATCTCCCGCTCTATAATATCATCTAAATGCTGGAACAAATATGTATTGACAGAAATACTTTGCGCTTTAATATACCGAGCCTTGTAGACTTGCTTACTATATAAAAAACTAACACGGAACGAATATGACATCGACAAGAAAGTTACACGATACTGTCTCACCTCACACATACAGAATATTGGTATAAGCTTCAATTAACCCGATCTATTGTTTTGTTGTTACTCTTGTCTAGTACAACCATGTTTCGAGGTTACAAAAAGAATGTAAGATTGTTACCAACAACTTGTATACTCTCAATAACACTATTTCCGGTTTATGCTGGGCGAAGAGTATAGTACGCCGTAATACGAGAAATTCTAGTGAAGTGCATTCTGTACCAGTCTTAATGGATAATTCTTTTGTCAACCAATTTTATAGCATGCGATATCAGAAAGTACTTTTGCCTACACCCACGCACTAAAAACACAAAAATGCAGCATATACGCTCGTGAAAAAGCATACACAAATGCAATACTCGTACACACGCATACGTCTTACGTATACAGCGCTGTCGTAATCGAAAAATGTCAAGTATCATACAACACGGAATATGTACAATATTATAGATATACCAGCCATGTTCATGCCGGACGGCAATCTATCCGTGCAAATAATTTTGTTCCAAGGCGCAGAAATTGCTTGCGCTCTTGGTCTGTCACCCGATGCACAGCCTCTTGTTCTGTATACACACCCAATGACTATGTTCTTTGTCATTCCGCGAACATCATCTGACGTGTTGTCGCCATAGACGACAAGGCGGGCATCGTCCCAAATTTGATCCGGCGTCCGCCTGTTGCTAATAGCAAGCTCATCAACAGCAGCTTTCATTGCGCTTGTGGGACTGCGCGCTCCGACTGCAGTAGTCAAACCCAGCTGACTATCTCTGGTACTTGTAAATACTCTGCGAGTGGGGCAATCAGTTTGGAATAAAGTTCATGAATGCTGTTGTAGTCCGCTTGGCCTTTGCACTTGGTGCTTCAGTATTGTTCGCATCTGTACGAAATTGTTGCATGTGTGGGGTGGGATCGTGTGTACTAGTGATGACGGTACAAACTCGTCGTTGTTGGCACTGTAGGTTCATCGGCTGGGTCCGCAGCGGCTGGAGACGATGCAGCATCGTCAAGTTACAAAGCTACTGGCGTGCTGGGCTTGAATGTGTTTGATCGCTTCGTTGGGCTTGCTGGTGCTGATTTTTGTTGCGATGTTGCAGCTGCGATAACGACCATTCAATGTGATGCATATTCTCCAGCTTTTGCACGAACAGATCGCCGACGTATTCACGCAAGCAGCGATCGTCATCGATGGATCAGCAACGCTGCCTGTCTCTGGTCGCTGTGGGTCATGCTTGTGTGACAATAACATCGCAAACTCGTCCAGCGCACCATCGAGCAATGAAGTCAACACTGCCTCTGAACTTGTTGCATCACTAGTCACAGCTTTAAGTGGGGCGTGTTTATGCAGCAGTCTGTATTACCTTGTGAGGGCGACTACACTCGCAGCAGCAGTAGCTGCCAGTTGGTGCGTGTGCGAACGTCAATTGTTTAGAGTCCGAATTACAAGAGCTATTTTAATCTAATCTTTAAACATCATAATTCAATCTAAAAAAGATTAATAACTAGCGACAGAGTTTTTTTTTAAGAATGTGTTATAACCAATTCAACCGGCTAAATTTTGAGATGGATATTTAAATTTCAAGTGAGGAATGATACGAAGGAAACTCATGACAGATAAGCAGGATTTCGATCGAAATATATATGCACACAACATTTCGACTCACTGCTGTTTTGTACTGCGCTTCGCGCTTCGATGAGTGCTGTTGCACATACTTGCGCTGCTGTGAGACGGTGTGCTGCTACGAGGGGAGGGGGGTGCTGCAAGCTGGTGTGATGCTGCAAGGGGGTGTTCTGTTGCGAGGTGGTGTGAGGTTGGGCAGTGTATCGGGCCTTCCAAAGATTTTGCGCTGTGAATTTACTAGTGATAGGTTTTGATCGTAACAAAATCAGTACTTTTCACGAGATTTGATTTAAGTTCGTATTTAGAACATCACATATCAAACGGGATTATCTCGATAACTCTAAGAGGTTGGTAACCCTGGTTATGTTTGAGGTTGTCACAAATGATTAAGGCCGTAAATGAGGCATGACTAACAGTGTGACCTGAACAAAAATTGACACGATACTAAATCTGCACAATGCTCACAATATTTGTCTTATGCGTGAATGCATTGTGTTAACCTTCGTTTACGAGCTATATAAATCGTCCAACGTCAAAATATCCAACAGAGTTCCCTACGCACAAACGTTTGAGTCAAATGCAGCATCGACAAAAGATAATATCTAGAAGATAATACGTGCGAATAAGTTTATTCGATTTTGAACTATCATGCTAACAATTGCAGGGTAGAGCACTACGACTTTTTTGTGCTCTTACTTGGAAGTAATGGTATAATTTAGATCGACCTCACTCTTACCTTGCACAAGCACCACAATCAAACTTCGTCGGTGCAATGGCTAATTAATCGCGATGGTGATGGATATCATATACACGGAGCTACTTCACGAATTACCTTGATCTAGAGCGATTTAGCTGGCGTACGTAGCGTGTGAATTTTCGTTTAACGTTACTTCCTTTTGATTGCTATAATGACTAAGACCTCGAAATATTTATCTGCCAATTTCTGGAGTACTGTGTGTTCATTATAGGATAAGTAATTATGTTTGGTGTCGTGACCGAACGTTTGCGCTCTCGCCGAGAGAAGCAGGCATGAGTGGTCAGAGTGCAATGATTAAGTAAAGCAAAACACTTTTGTAAAGATAATCAGCAGCCTAATATCTTCTATTTTTGCCAGTATAATGATAACAATCATATTTGGTTGGCAGATCCAGTAAGTGCAGACTTTCTCTCTCGCGAGTTTAGGGAAAGATTAGCAAAATTAGCATAACATGCAAAGGAAAGTCTACATAACTGCCGTAGCTTGGTCAGCTGAACGGTAGCCCCTCTATTAGAGTATTCCGTCGCTGTTAATGGAAGCGTCGTTTATGGTCAGGTTTGTGAATTGATTATATGGCGAGTTACACGGAACACATGTTGTTTGCGAGCATGTGCCGTTTGAGCGTCTAACGGAGGGAGCAAAGATCCTATGTTCATCGATGGAGAGTACAACACCGACAAGATTCTAATGTTTGGTTTTGCATTCGTTACACAAATGACAATGTTTTTCGAATAGACTGTAGTTACGGGGTTATACTTACAGTGTACTAATTCATGGCACTTTAACGACTACAATGGTTCATTAGCAGTAGTTTAGCGCACGACAAACATACCGTAATACTGCTGCTATAATAGTGAAACTCGTCATCGAAACAAATTTAATGTGCAATTTTGGTGGGCAATAACCAAAAACGTACTGTTTCTTGACATATAGTACGTGTACACATGTACACTAAAAGTACACATTTGGTTTAGCACTATTGATTAATGTAATTTCAGCGATATATACTTTGCACCGGAGTTCGATGTGACGGTTGGAGGCGGATGCAATGTGCCGATTTACATTTTTTTTGTGCCACAGGTCAACGGACCGCTTGTGGCACTGACCATGTTTGAATTATTTACCATGTATTTAGTTACATGCAAGCCCCTGCGCGACATAAAGTGAATCTTTGATCGAGCTCGATTATTTTTATTCACAATTCAAACTTGTGTAGTACATTTAATACATATATATAGAAATACAACTACTAATTTATTAGACGAGGACGTATGTTGTTGCGTTGTTTGAGTTTACGTTTGATGGAAATGGCGGAACGACAAAAGTGTGCCTCAAGACCGAGCAGAAAGCGTTCTGCGGCGTGTTGCAGAAGAGCATCGAGCTGCTGTTTGCGTAGGTTTGCGAGGAGGAGGTTGGT
>JAADXH010000850.1:0-16073 GCA_023337595.1 Globisporangium camurandrum | reverse complement strand
TTTACACGTAACGTAAACAACCACTATGCTCACATTTACATCTCAACGGAGATGGTCATGTGTCATGAATACACACGTAAATAGAGGCGTCGCTTTTGAGTTGAAAAATACATAATGTTTCAGGATCTTAATTGCAATGCATATTTTCAAGATACATAATATTTTCAGGGTCTTAATTGCAATGCATATCTTCAGTACTAAGAAGTGTATTGATCTTTACGAGGTGGCATCGAGACGACTGATCAGTGACAGAAATGCTTCAAATTCGTTACACATTTTTTCCGGCCGAAACACATTACAATCGTCTTAAAGGAATATTGCGGGGGTCTGAGCTTGAAAAATCGGAGTCCAGCCAATCAGTCGCCGTATTTCTATGACCCCAAAGCCAGCAAAGCAACAAGAACAAACGCGCCCGCACTGTGCTGTGCAGACCGCAATGTGGAAACACTAGCGGAGCGGGTTCAATTCCTGCCGCGGGCAACAGTGTGCCTGCCTGTGTGCATGTTGTATTTGCACGTGTGAGACGCAGAGGATGGCGAAAAGCACGAGCGCGCGCATGAGCACTTGCGTGCGCACGACAACGAACGAGCGAGCACGACGACTAGTGAATGAGCGGGCAAATCAAGTAATACGTTACGATTGCGCGGATGTAAGAAAAGACCGACATATCAGATGCACGTCCTAAAATGTAACACGGTATATTCATCATGCGTTGAAAATCGCCCTTCATACATGCAGCAGCCTTCGTCATGAAGCCGCCACCCTCGCGGTTGAGGCAAAAGCTCTTGAGCGTGCGGCCCATTTTGAGCTACTTTGACTCAAGCTCTACATGGTGTTGAGGGAACATATCGAGGAGCCAGTGCTTCGCCTGACGATAGTATTGCATGCACATGTGCCTCTTGTCCGCCTTGGTTTCACTGAACACCAAATAAATGCCAAACTTATCCATGTCAGACAAATACACCCGCCCACTTGCGTCATTGGCAATGCACTCACATACATACACTAGCTCAACACCCTCTGCCTTCAAGAACTTTGTAAGCACCTTCATAGCCGTAGCTCAAGCGCACTTTGAGTATCCTGGCTGCAGTTCATCAAGACCAATCGGTGTTGGAAACCGAGCAAATTTGAGAGTGATTTGGTTTGGTTTTTGCATGGACATGCCAAAATTTTCAACCTGATCCCGACCAGATACGTCAGCCTGATTCAGACCAGAAACGTCAGAATCAATGGCCTTCTGTAGTTACTAACCCCAATGGCTGTAGTTGGTCAGTTTTGATACCAAAATATATTGTTATTGGTTTTATCGCTAAAACGGTCCTACTTGGTTAGTTCCACGAATTCAAAATCGAGGTGAGGTCGGATAAACGATGGTATTCATCCATAGAATGCAGGCTAAAACAGTTTGAAGTGAATGGGTGTGGAAAGGTATCTCGTTGCCAAAGATTCGCCCCAAGCTCGATTCCCGAACTGCGCATCTCTATTGCCTCATCGCCTCTTCGCTTCACACACTTTGTTTGCCTTTGGAATCATATTATGATACCAAAGCCAGCAAAGCAACCGTAGCATGCACGCTCCAAATCGAAATATAGTTCCAACTTCGGTTTCAAAATGGGAATGCATGTGGCACACACAGAAAATCTATGATCAAACAAACAAACCGCAACGACAAACGTGTGGTGGTCGAGGCTACGTGCTCGATCATAACCACAACGGACGGCGCGATGCGATCGAGCCGATGAGTGCGACCGCGTCGACAAACACGTGCCGATCGAGTTGAGGTTCAAAACACAGTCAGATGGCAGGAAAGGGTGTTCGCAGTGGAGATATACCGTCATGTACGAGATTTACCGATTTGTATGTGTTGTTGATGATTGATGTTGCGTCTGAGTTGTTGTTGGGCATCTCTTTACATGCACTACAGTACAAACATCGATTTGAGTAGCTGCGTTTCGGTAGCTCGAAGGCGACTCCTCACAGCACACACACCTCGTGTCCGCGCAACAGTTGCGAGAGATTCACTTTGTACACGATGATCGGCTTCATAAGCTACTGCGTCGGCAGTTGCTCGGCAACGACAACATGACTGGCGCGCACTGGCGTGGTCTCGGATGACAATCGCTGCATGTTTCGGGTTCGTAACGTGAGCAACTCTGGTAGCAGATGTGCGGCCGTTGGTTAGCTTTATTTTCGTCAATGCTCGTGAGTAGCACGGATGGCAAATACTGTATATAGCGAGAATGAAAGCAGGAAACGCGAAGAATTGGAGTGTGCTTCTGCATTGAGCTGTCTCGTATCAGGTCATGTATACTGTAGCGTCGCGTGTGGACAGCGATATGCGCTAAGTATAGTTCTGTAGCACGAGGCGTGTACATTAGCTTAGACTGTGCTCGTTTCAAGAACTCTTATCGTGCCTTTCTTTCGTTCTGCATTTACTTGCTCTGTCTCTATGCGGCGCGGTCGTACAAGGTACATTACGCACACGTGTATGACGTATATTATTTGCTTGCTAAACTATCGGTGTTGGAATCGCTTTCCAAAAGGGCAAAAATGAGAAGCGCTTTGATTTGCTAAGAACATATGATTCGGACGAACTGATTGGCTATGCGCTAAACTTGACACTAACTATTGGCTAAAATGATCACGTAGATGCGTGTTCTGTATTAGTTAGAAGCAAGACGATATTGCATCATGACACATCGGTTTTGCAACAGCAGTATGTGCGCACAAACACAACGAAAGATGATCCCATAGCTTGGGATCATAAACTGGCAATTTGCTTTGTTGCTAGTACAGCACTCCGTAGTGTGGGCGTTTTAGCACGTGCTATCAATGCGACTAAAAATGTCATTATTATCGAAGGCTCACTACGCTCACGGCGCACAAGCGACGAATCACCACACACGCAAATGCAGCCATGTGCTGTATCTTTACCACTCCTTTGATTTTCTTGTGCTTATTGTGGTCTGTTTATCACATGCACACAGCTCGACTAGAGTTCATTCACTTGCATCGCTTTTTGTTCGCGATACAAATTGCTGTCAAAACACTTTCCCGAGCAAACACCAATTTAATTGATATTTTTACAGAACGTGAATGGCCGTAAAATATGTCCACTTTTTCTACCGCGGGTTGGTTGCCGTGATCAAGTTATACGATAACAGCGGCAATGTCGTAAACACCAATTGAGTCCACAAACAATGCCACTTGCCATACTTAAATAGCGTCACATGAATCGCAATAGAAGCGAAAATACAAGCAATGCAAGCAAAAGCGTATCGACCGTATACTTTTGCTCTTGACTTGAGAGTATTAATAAGCAATGCTGATTTTCATGATAATTTGTGTTATGAAACTCGAAACATGCATCTCTGTTTACCGTATTGCACTTGTAGATCCAGACAATTTATTAATCCAGACAATGTCACTTTAGCCAATCAATTGCACCGACTCTAAAATACTTGTTGATCCAGACAACTTCTCAACATCATCATTTGCATTTGCAAAAATGCCTCGTGTTGGGCGTCCAAACCTTGGCGGAAAGGGAAGAAAGAAACCAACACACAAGCGCGCTGCGTACACGAACAAGATCAAGCTCGAAGTCGTCCAGCATCTGCGCAAGCACGACAACGTACAAGCAACAATATCTGTCTACTTTCCGTCACTGTCGACCGACGCTCGCGAATCGCAGCGCAAGCTGATCTACGCTTGGCAGCAGCAATACGATCAGCTATTTGAGCGATGCAGCACGCCGTCTACAGCAGGAAAGAAGACGACGCGTGGCCTTGGTGCGTCTGCAACACTACCGCTTGCTGTTGAGAGTGAAGTGGTAGAGTGGATCAACACATTGCGAAGTGCAGGTGTGCCGATCTCGTCCACGATGCTACGTTTACAAGCTGTCGAGATTGCGCAAGATCATTGAATTAAGAAGTTCTTTGGATCGTGGTCTTGGCGCAAGCTGTTTCTTCGCCGCCATCGACTAGCCATCCGTGCACGCACACACGCTGGTCAAATCACACCGGAGGATGCAGACAAGCGCGCTACTGCATTTGGCGCTGAAGTTGTACAGACCATGGCCGCGCTGAACATCAGCAAAGTGTATAACGCTGACCAAACAGGTAAATTGCCTTTATGTATTGTACTGTTAGAAGCTTTATAATTTACAGGTGTTCTAACAAAACTTGTGTGTGGTCGTGTTTTCCTGCAAGCGGTGTCGTTTGAGTACATGCCAGCTAAGACGGTTAATGCAAAAGGGTACAAGACCGTTTGGGTGCGCTGTTCAGGTAATGAGAAAAAGCGTGTCACTGCGATGTTGCTGGGCGACTCGAGTGGCGTGGCATATGCGCCGTTTCTGGTAATGAAAAGCCCTCCCGCGATCGATGATGCTCGTGATCTTACTAACCTACAGGAGCGCCTAGGGTTTGGTCCATACGTGTGGCGACAAGTATCCAAGATTGAGAAAACAAGTGGGGTCAAGATCTACGGCAACCGTACAGCGTGGTGGAACGCCCACTTGTCGAAGACGTTTTTGAAACATTACTTTGCAAGTCGCCCAGATCTAAACAAGCCAGTGCTGCTCCTCCTCGATGACTTTGCGGGACATTGGACGGCGGACGTCATCAGCTACGCAACCTCAATCAACGTCACTCTCTTGAGAGTTCCTCCTCGCCACACTGCGGTTTGCCAGCCCGCAGATGTGGCGTGGAATCGTCCATTCAAATCATATCTGCGCGACGCATGGACACAAGATCTTGTTGATCAGATGCGAGCGCACACAACGCAGCGTTGACCCAACTGCAGTCCATTTAACTTGGTTGGCGCCGACAGACGCAAAATCGTTCAGTGGATTCTGACGAGTTGGAACCGACTCAGCGCCGACACGATTAGAAACGGCTTCGTGAAAGCACACATAGATCCGCAGGATGTCGAGTCCGTTGCGCCTGAAGTCATGTGCGCACTGAATGACTTGCATCTAGTTGGCGACTCTGTGTGCGAAGAACAGGACTTTGATGTTGTGTTCGAGGAATCGACGGTGTAATACAATACGGTTGTTTACTTCATTCTGACGTTTATTGTGTCATTCGCTGTGTAGATTACTATTGCTAAACTGTGATCGATAGTATTGACAAATCATGTGTACTTTTTTAGCCGTGCTTTTACATTGATACCGTTGCGCTTACTAGTGCTTGTAAGAATTGCAGCGGACGTCAATATCGTGCTCAACACCTCTCGTAGCTGCGTCTCGCCACGTCGCAATTGCTCGTCGCGCGTCTGCAGCTCACGTGTCGAGTGGTCGAACTGTGCGCTGTTCCTGAGGACTGAGCGTCGCAATCTACTACTGCGTCCGCAGATTCACGGTCGCTTTTTTCAGGAGGTCATGAAGCTTTGACACAAATGTGCGCATGCGTCAGCTTGTTGTCGTCGCGCGCTGCCGTGTGGAACTGGCGCTCGAGCGTGCTTCTTTTTCGTCAGTGCAGAAACGTGAAACGTGGTGTCTCTTCATCACGCTAGATAGCGCGAGACGCGTACCCATTCACGACGTCACTATTTGCGTCGGGTTGCTGCCGGAGGTCATTCTATTGAGTCGCTCGTTCGCTGGGGCTTCGTGTCTTGCTGTTCGAGTTGTCGGATGATCGTAACTTGATGCTGCTTCCCGTGCTGGTAGTTGTCGTTTGCTGCTTGTGCACGCGCTGCTTTGAGCTGCCGATAAATGCGTGTGATTAGCAAGAGAGAGTCTAGAGAAAGAGAGAGAGAGAGAGAGATAGAGAGATATAAATAGAGAGAGATAGAGAGATATAAATAGAGAAAGATAGAGATTAGCACGCACTCAAGCAGACCCACCTCGGCCAGCAGCTCGGATGACCCTGCGTCGGTCATTTCGCTCTCGCCGCACATGATTTAGATCTTGAACGCATGCGTGACTCCTTTGCGTTCAAGCGTTGCGAGGCTGAGTGGATTCCCATTTACGAAAAACACGTCGCGAAAGTGCTGAAATGTCGCGTACATTGCAGGAGTCGGCAGCACGTTTGCCACGACGACGATCGAGCGGTGGCTCTGCAGCGCTTTCACGCGCAGTGGGCCAGTCACATACTCCAATTCGCTCGGGAACGTCGTGAGCGACATCACGCAGACGACAATCGACGCCAGCACTGTGTCGAGGCTCTCGACGTCGTCAATCACGGCGTCCACGACACGCGGTGTCTTGCGCTGCGGCTGCGCGGTTGCGTCCGGTGCCTTTGGTCTTTCATGAAGAAACGGCCGCCGTCAAGTATCATCTTGCTAATGTGAAGTGGCAGCAACAGAATGAGAGAGCCAACTGCATGTAATAGTCAGTAGGTGATATGTCTGCACAAACTCTGAAAGAGCCAGTGGGAGAGCAGCCACATAGAGGCATAACGTGAGAGAAACGGAGGTACACACCTGTTGCTGTGCAAAGCAACAGTGATATCGTCAGTGCTGTATTGCATGCACATGCATACGAATACTATGCAAAGTGCGAACTAACCCGAGCTGTGTAGCAGGTTGCTTTGGTTCTTAATTGCTAGTGCAGTGATCCTGAGGGCGAGCTGCAAAGCTGGTGACAGCAGCGGTAAACCAGATAACAGCGTGCTGGTCGTCATGGTAGGGTTGATGCAACGCTGCATCAAGATGTGCGTGCTGTGCTTACCCAAACGCGTCTCCTTGCGTCGTGGCCACAGTTTGCAGTGTGCGGTTGTGCGCTTTGAGCAAAGTGCTTTCAGGAGCTTCGCGTCGATCGCGCCATATTGGCACAGCAGCTCAAGAGCACGAGCACAGACACCTTGAGATTCTACTAGCAAAATTTTCTGGCGTGATATTTTACAAACATGTTGATTACTCGATTGTGGTCACAGTTGAGGGATAGGTTTAACTGTTGATTACTTGTCTGGATCTACAAGTGGAATACGGTAATGGATGTCATATATTGTTTTATACATCATTCGACAAACTAAATCTAAATGCTGACATTCCCCTAAATTTATCTGAACATCTCTGTTAAATAAGAATAGTAAATATTCAACGTAACTTGTACAAAATACACCTGAAAGGTTACTGCTGGTGTAAACACAAACAGTGCTCACGAAGCACAACCCAGCATGACCGACTACGGCCAAGAGATGATCGCAACAGCATCAACTGTTGGGCCACGAGCAACTGTGTCTGCCAAGACAGTGCTTCATCTCCAGTTGACGCTGGACTCGACAGGTTTCGTCACCGCCTGGCTTGGCATCAACGCACTCCACCTCGTATGTGCTGTGTACCTCACACAGCTCGCGCGCGTGCTCTGGTTTGCTCAGAATCCGATCTTGGGGTACTGGACGACCATCGCAATGGGCAATCAACATGTATACTTGCCGCACGCGAGTGGTGTCGTTGGACTCGTCGCAGCGCTGCACTGGTGGCGGCTACTCTGTACGCTCTGGTCAACTCTGCAAAAACGAAAGCTTGCGTTTTCTGTCAGTAGCACGATCGTCAAGACTCTGTCAGCATGCGTTGTTGCAATACATTCTAGCCGGCGCTCGCCGTCCACAAGGGTCTTGTCGCGCTTGAAGCCACTGACGCTACTGCCACGAGTGCTCGCGCGCATCTGGGTGCTCCTCTTTAGCCGTCGCGGCGTCTTTGGCGTCGAGAGCCGCTTCTTTCACACAGTCTTCACGCTGCGCGAGCTCGTTGAGATCGTCGCGCAGACGATTCAAGCGTATCGCTCAAGCGTGCTGCTCCCGCGACGTTGGCTCTGTAATTTGCTTGTCGCACTTATCGTTATAAACTGCTGGTCGACGCCAGTGTTGCAGCACATGTTCCGGCATCAAGAGGTCAACGCTCGCTTTGCGTGTCTGCTGATCGACGTGTTACTCAATATGGGCTCGAGCGTGCTCATTCCGTTCGTGATCTTCTGGCCATACTACGAAGCAATCGACCACACATCGCTTCAATTCACATCCGAGACATTGTTTGACGAACTGTGGTTCACGCGCCTCACGATGGAGCTCCAGTTGCTCTTCTCACTAACGTTGCTGGACATGTTCTCGAAGCTCGTGCCGCACATTGCGATCTATAGCTCGCTCACGGACATCACGACGTTGATTCGACGCACTGGACCACGTCCAGGACAGTCGAGGGTGCTTGCACTCTCAGCGCCTGACTCGGTCAAGCGAAACGCACCAGTGGCATGGGCAAGTGACGAGCAGCACAAGCATCTTAACAATAGCGCCACAAAATGCGCTGCTGTCGTCGTTCGTGCTCGCCACGCTCGTTGTTTGCGCTTCAAGCACGCGACAGTGTGCGCGGTCTTCTTTGCATGGGGCCTCGTAGTGCTGGCGCTCCACTTGCGCGGCGTGGCGCGCACGAACGTTCCTGTGCTCGGCTGCCGACAAGCAGCGACCGCGTGGTTCGCGACCGCGTACCCGTGCGCTGTGTACGCGTACAACTGCTATCGGCACAACACGAGCAGTCCAGCTGACGATTCGTTGTTACATCTTGACACGGAGACGCTCATGTCGCTCCGGATCGCGCACTGTCCTTCACTCATAATGCCGCATGCGATCCAGCGCTTCCCCCACTTGATTGGCTTGGACCTGTATAACAATACGCTCGTCGAGTGGACCGAAGCAAATCGGATCTCGGACTCGAGACACACGCAACTGATCGCAATCGTCATCGTACGAACCAACATGACGCACTTGCCCGATGGGCTGCTCGGTCCACTGCCGCCGTCGCTCATTGACATTGAGCTCTCGCATACAAACTTGACGACACTGCCGTCCGACTTGCAAGACCGGTGGCATCCGCTGGGGACGCTGTTCGTCGAGCACTCGCTCCTGACGGCGTTCCCACCACAGCTATTTGCACTCTGTTACGGCGACCTATCGCTCCATGGCAACCGCATCGAGGCGATGCCGATGATTCCAGCGAACGCGTACTACTCGAAACTGACGCTTGCAAACAATCCATTAAGCGAAATGCCACACGCAATCGGCAGTGGTGCATTGATCGAGTCCATTAGTTTAGAGAATACGTTGGTAGAGGAGCTGCCCGCGTGGATCTCCACGCATGTGATCGGTCCAGTATTTCTACATGGCTCGTCCTATTGTAAAGCGACACACACCAGTGACGCGACGCAGCCTTGGTGCACTACACGTGACAATCGAAGCGACGGGAACGTCCCGATTGACTACATCGATGCACAAACGCAGCCGTAGGGAAGAGGAGGAAACAATAGACAGCGTGTATGGGAGTGACATGTTGCGACAAGACGGTCTTGAACGTCACTGTATGGTTTACTACTACGCAAGGTATCCATCGTCTGATCGTTACAGCTACTGCTACTGTGCATTGCTACTGCTGTGCTCTCTTCGCAGCGATCTCTCGGTCGCGTCGATCCTGTCAAATCCAAAACCAGCAATGCGTGTCATTCAGACTGCTACATGCACATGGGAACGTAGCTAGAGTGCTCAATGCTGAATACGCACTCGTCCTGGACGCTCGTACCTGGAGACACTGTTTGTAGCGCGTAAAGAACGCGTTGCAGTTCTCCCGCGTGTCTTCGTTGTCTGTTGCCACGAGTGGCAGCAGCAACAGCAATGTGAGCCACTCAATGCGCAGTACTATAGCAATTGCATGCTTTACAAAAGCGCTGGTAGCAACGTCTGGCGGACGTGAGACGCACCCATGAGGCACTGGAGTGACTCCCGTTGCAACTTGGTGCACTCCTGTGACGATCAGCGATGCCAGTACACAGCAAAATCAGCAGCGATCCCGAGTGCATTTGAGCGTAGCATCAGCACACGCGCTTGTGTATGTGTATGCATGTGCAGCCGCACCGCGTTGTCAAACTTGGTCAGCGACGTGGCGCGCGGCATCGTGATACTGTAATGTGCTGCCAGCAGATGCGAATCGAGCAAATGCGTTTTCGGTGTTGAAAATCGGTACTTATATTAAAACGATACGACAGTTGACACAAAAGGCTCGCACAGTCGAGGCAGATGGCATTAATACGACAGTTGAAGTGTTCCTATGCATCGTTTTGCTTCCAACTTCACAGCGTTTACTCTCTAGCCCCACACAGCTCCTCTAATCGCCACGCCGCAATATACACAAATCTACACGGATACGTGCAGACTCGGCGTCAACAGGTTGTCGTACTTGACCGACCGCTTGCTCCCGTCGTCGCCAGTTGAGAGCCGGCGGCGCGCATCACTGGCAAATGACTCGCGCAACGCTGGGTCTGCGCCATGGAGCCGCTCATTAAACTCCGCATCCATCGCATCTACGCCTTGGTCGTTGTCAAACATGCAGAACCACGTCAGTGGCAGCGACACGAGCGTAATACCCGCGAATGTGTAGAACGCGCCCGTGTACCCAAAACGGTCGTTTTCGACCCAGATCGAGAACCCAAACGAGCCGATCGCAGCGCCAGCTTTGCCCATTGCGGCCGAGAATCCGTGGCACGTGCTGCGGATCTGGGTCGGAAACATCTCTGTTGGCATCACGAACGTCGATGTGTTTGGCCCAAAGTTTGAGAAGAACAGCGCGAGGCCGTACACGATGATAAAGAGCACGGCGTTCTTCTGCAGGTCTTCCCAGAAGATCGCAAGACTGAGGAACAGCAGCGTCATGGCCGCAAACCCCTGGAGCTGGATCACTTTTCGACCGAGTTTGTTGATGAAAAACACCGCGACGTAGTAGCCAGGGAGCGCCAGCAACGCGATGAACGCGTTCTGTGTCGTTACTTCCTGGAGCGACGCGTCCTTGACGCCAACGACCGACAAGATGCTTGCTGAGAACAAGTTCTGCGCGTAAAACACAATGTCAAACAGAAACCACGTGCCAGCACAGCCAAGCAAGCTGCGGCCGTAGTGCTTGACGATGAACGCGAGGCGCGCGCGCGTGCTCATCGTCGGTCGTGTTGTGGCGGCCACGCGGCCCTTTTCCTGCGCCGCTTTATACGCCTCGGTTTCGTCAGCGGACATTCGATAGTAACACACGACGCAGGCAGGAATCACGCCCAGTCCAAACAGCAGACGCCAGACGATCTCCAGTCGCTCTTTCGAGTTCTGGCCCTTTGGTGCATTCGCAAGCGCCTGGACGAGCAAATTGCCGAGAATCGACGCTGTGAGCGACCCGACGCCCTGGAGCGAAAACGTGAGTGCGACGCGGTAGTTCCGGTCTGCAACCGACGTCGCGTCTTCGGCAGTCGACGCTGCCGCGAGTGGGTACTCGCCGCCAATGCCAATACCGAGCAGCCCGCGCGCAATGACGAGAAACCACAGCGTGTGGATCGCACTGCCGCCATACGCAATGGTACACAGAATACCGCCAACGATGAGCAGCACGCAGGTCGCGATCATGTTCACGCGACGACCAAACACGTCGCCGAGGTACCCAAACAGTAGCTGCCCAATGACGGCACCAATGAGCGCAGCCGCCGACACAGCAGACTTCATGTTGGGCGTGTACACATCCTTCGTATACTGCTCCGTGAGCACGATGTTGACGACGTTCATGACAAAGAGGTCGTACGCATCGTTGAAGAACCCCAGGCCGCGCACGAGGAACTTGTTCATCGTCGAGTGCGAAGCGATCGAGACCGGCGGTGGTGGCTGTGTGTAGCGAGCGATGGCGCCAGGTACGAGCGGGTGAGTAGTCGAGACGATCGAGACGTAAAGCTCGACGAGTGGCCAATTGTGACAGTGCGCGATCTAACTTGTGACTGAGAAAGTCGAGGCTTTGCTTAACTTGTAAAAATCAACCGTCGCTGCGCGATCGTTCGCAAGTTGTGTAACGGTTAGGATACGACCCTCATCGATTCAAGTCGACACGGCTTGACACTACCGCAACGTATTTTTCCCGGTACTTACTAAGTGCAATATCTGATCATGACACGCACTACCGGTATTGGTACAGTAATTCCCGCAACGTATTAACGAGGGGTTTTGTGCCGCTTGTGCACTCAGCCGTAGAGTCACCCGTGGTGTCACCTACTCTTTTAATCTCGTCTTATATTGTTTCTGCCAATTGTAACTTTGATACGTGACGGTCATTAGTAAGAGTTTCCGCGAGTGTTGTTACAGACAATGCAATTATATATACACTATCTCCAGTGCAACATGTCAATGAAAATAACAAGACAGCGAACAGTCAACAAGAGATTACTGTATTACCGTTTGAACTAGGACATGATCAATGTTCTGAGTTAAACCCCAAATGCATTGTATACTCGTGTTAGTCGAGTAACTCTATGTAGCTATACGTCCGTAGAGCAAAGTTTATGTAAAGCAGTTGTATTATAATGTACACGCCATACAGTATAACCTGTATTATTACACAAATTCATCACAAATTATGTGCTATATTATTATTATTATCCATTAAGGATTGAATGTACTAGCAGTGCACGTAGATTGAGACAATCATTTGCTGGTACAACATATAAGCAACACACTGGTAGCGGACATTGGCAAATGCATTGTATGTCTCTCACAGACGTATTACCCAAATTTGGCCGTTTTGAATAGTCATGTAGAATCTGGAGAACAACGCACGTACAGATGCGTGGAGGTGTAACAAGTATATATTGGCAGACAATACGTACCATCACACAGAGTATACATTGAACCCCAAAAAATATCTGGCTTATCAACGTATACACGAATCGCGAGTGCAGGCGTTATCGTGCAGATGACTATCTTAGTTGCGATTGAGACACTTAAGCCGAGATTGACCAAATACATCCGACGTGACATGCGTTATACCACAGCCACTGCAAAGTGTCAGCTTTTTCATGCATTCACCTTACTGTGGTGTGCAAGGCGAAGTCAAAGCAGTTAAAAATTTAAACTCGTCAATCTCAACCGTCACTTCGCGACCATTGCGAAAGGTTTGGATACGAATCCACTTTCTCATCGACATTTTTTCGACGCGGCCTGAAAGCACAGAGCTTTGGACTCAAAACATGGCGGGTGGGTTTCGATAGCTGTATATATATGGTACGTGTTTTGTCTAAAACTTGAACTAACTGCTTTTGCAAACGAAACACTTAGGGTTTTCTTACGCATACACAATTGCTTGATCAAGTGTTTTTGAAAGGAGACTTAATTGTTGATAACAACCGAATGAAGCTGTACGCTATAAAAACGTATATCGTAGCATACTAATAATAAAGTGTATGCTGCGCTTAGTAGAGTCGTGCTGCATGAAAGAAATGTATACACAACACGTAATGACTAATATTTACATACTAGAGTCTGATAAGCAGCAACAACAGTACAAAATGCAATGCTTAGATTCGACATGGAACACTATGTTCTATGTTAGAGTTGTCGTATAACTATCATATACTTATTATAATGCCGTTGTGACCTAATATTGCTGGGTAGCATGTGGATACAAAGTGTCATGTTGTGTGAACGCTTGGATTAACATTTTAAGTGTTCAAAGGATATGTACCGTGACAGCTTCATGTACGAAATATGGATGCAAAACCGAAGGTTTATATCGTCGCCATTGAGTTACTACATTAGTCGAACATGTATTAATTTTAGATACCACGGAATATATATGTATATACGAGGGGTTTGTGCCTGTCTTCGCAGGCATCAGCCGAAGTCACCTGAATTCTCGCCTGTAGAGTTACCACCCTTCTCTTTACCTCTCTTTCTCTCTCTCTCTTTCTGCTGTTTCTGCTCTATCTAATCTTTGTTATCTGCTTTTCTTGGCTGCATTAGCAATCCAAATTAGTTGCACTCAATAAAATGAGACCCTATGAGTTTTGTGACGACACAGCAACCATATGTATATATAAACATAAGTTGACGTGTGATTGAGGTGCCGCAATGAAGAGGAACGTGTCTTGACATACTATTTAGTATCCAAATACAACCGCTTCATAACATAAACAAATACAAAAAGTTTCATATTACATACAAACCCTAATGATACGATGTAGTGCCTAACTGTACGCGTGCTTTATTCATCGTACAGCAGCATGTAGAAATATGCTCGACCATGCATCACCACAATCTTCTGAGAGCAAAAATATCAATTGTACTAGCACTCCAATATGACGCTGAAGATATTCATTATAAGAATATATTGATATATTGATAAGGAGCTCATATATCGCGATGCATTCCGTAAGTCACGTGATATACCTGCCACCAAAATCTTGTCATGACAAATTTCAATTAATGTCAGAAGAGTCACCAGGAATTATGTGTAAGTGTAGCACACTAAACGAAGCAAACATAGTGACATCAGATAAATATTGATATATTGTTTATGTATTCAGTATTTGGTACATCAATTATTTATCTGTCTCAGCACTAAGTATGCTCAGAATGACAGCAGTATGAACCATTATATAGCCGGAAAACGGTATCATGTCCGGTATATCTCGTTAGCACTAACAAGTACCACCATCCTATTAGGTCCATCAATATAGACACTATGCTGGTTACTACATTAAAAATGAATAAAAGTTAAATTATGTTGAGTTTGACTTATATTGATCTGAATGTTTCAACTTAAACATGTATCCGATACAGTTCAATCCAATATGTTTTGGCTCCTTATCTGCACACCAAAGGCGTGCTATATTTGAAACAAATATTGAGCTGGTATTCTTCCAGCATCTTACCGTACTTAGATATTAAGGTTGCGACTTTTCATTGTTTTTGTAACACGTATTTGTAGATGTTAAAATGGATGTTACGCAGCATATATTGTATTATATATGTGCTTCGCAACATCTACTAATTCAGTATTGTCCATACAGCAGTAGTTTTGCCTCAAGAGACTACCTAAGTACCTTCGCGAGTGGCGATATACGGTTGTAATTGTAGTTCATTGTGCGCACGGGCTAAGCTATTGTATACTTGCTTTTCACTGAATAGTCGGCGACCAGGTCACAGGCGTTGTAGAGGTTGAATACTACAATTGCGATACCACAATACACTTGGAAGAGCGTGACAACGAAAGTAGAAATTGAATCTATTGTGGTTTTGGCTGACATGAATGATTCCTGCATTTGTTGCTAAGTATTGCGAGACATTTGATAGGTTGTAATCGTAATTCTTTGGATTATCAAAAACGCTGTTTGCAACAACACCAACATGCAGCCGATATAAGGCTTTATCTCAATTGAATTTAGATTTCTTGCTGCTTGCATATCTGTAATCAACGACCGTTATGTCAATTACGCTGCAAACTACACAATACAGTGCAATTATAGTTTGGAACGCGATCGCCAAAGTACATCTTTAAATGTAAGCTTTTTTGCCATAGTTATCAACGCAATGGACAAAAACAGTGTATGTGACTTTAATACGATGTAGCAATTCTATAATTGACACAGTTTACAGTCAACGCCTTATCAAAAATTGCAGCAGCGATGGATCCATCAAAATGGGTTCTGATATGCATTCAACGCCTCTTCACAACAAACCAAAAATTGCTAGCAGCGACTTACAATAAAGACGTACACATAGACGAGCGAGCGTTGTTATTTTAGGTTTGAACAAAATGCTATTTCGCATAAATAAAATCGCTATTTACGGAACCACGATACTTATTGTCAACGGCGGCTACGCACTAGTATTTATCGATTGGCGCGTGTGAGTTGTCCGCCACGAGTACGCCTTTTGCATACTTACATTTGGTGTCTGTAGGTATTCAAAATAAAGTTACATTAGCAGATATTACCGATATTTGAAAATCGAGCTAAAAGTAGACTCTTTAATTCCACTTTTTCAAACGTGGTTTTAGTCCAAAATGTGGACATGTCCTCATTTTAAGTACAGCCAACGTACCGCAAACACAGTCGTCACGCGCGTGGCGGTTGTAACCATTCAAATCATTTGAGTGATCAGTCGTCTCGATGCCACATCCTGAAGTTCAACACACTAGTACATAAAATGTGCATTGCAATTAAGATCCTGAAACATTATGTATTTTTCAACTCAAAAGCGACGCCTCTATTTACGTGTGTATTCATGACACATGACCATCTCCGTTGAGATGTAAATGTGAGCATAGTGGTTGTTTACGTTACGTGTAAA
>JAADXH010000849.1:0-16074 GCA_023337595.1 Globisporangium camurandrum | reverse complement strand
TCTCTCTCTCTCTCTCTCTCTCTCTCTCTCTCTCTCTCTCTCTCTCTCTCTAATGCCCCGTCGCAACTTGACGCTTTGCTGCGAGCTTTGCGACAACGTTCTCCTCCAAGCGTCGAATGTCGTCCATCGTCAACCCAAACCAGTCGTCGGTCAAACATTGCGCCTTTGTCATTCCAATCACACAGAGAGAGAGAGAGAGCCAGTGCGTAAGCACCTCAGTCGATCTATTATATCGACACCTGCGTCGTACCTGACGCAACGTGTTGTGGAACAACTGCCGCTGCTGGTCGCGAATGATCTTCTCGGCCTATGACGAGGGGGAGGAGCGACGCGTCCGTCAGTCGCGTCGCTACCAACGCTATACAAACATAAGAACGCAACGCACTTTGCCCTGGACGCCCCAGTATTCAAAGTTGACCCGCACAGCTTTGTAGCACGTCATGATCGGCGCAACTGACTGCATCCAGCCAGGTTGCAATGGACCACGCGCGGTCTTGACCGATGTGTACTAGAGAGAGCGAGAGAGCGAGAGAGAGAGAGAGAGAGAGAGAGAGAGCGTCAGTCGATTGAGCGACGAACGAACGCAAAATACATCTGGAGCGTACAGTTGCAGGGTCACAATCGTCTTTCAGTGTCTGTTTCGGGAGCTTCTCGGCAATGTCGAGGCTAGTATTGCAGTGTTTCATAGTGACAAAAGTGAGGGAAGCTTGCAGACTCGATCGAATGACAAAAAAAGACGTACACTTCGACCTTGCGGCTCGAAAGCTCGTTTGGCGCCATGTGCAGCGCATTCTCGGTCTCGCCGCGGTCGGCCAAGTGGTTCGATTCAATGCAGATGTAGAATTTGTTCTTGGAGAGGTACCCATTCGTGATCACAGTCACACAGTGCGGATATGCGTTCCACGCTTCTTCGACGAGCACCATGCTGTCTTCTGGGCAGCTGTAGGCGGTACAGTACATCAGACAAACGCATATGCGCATATATACACGCAGGCAGCTAGCGAGCGAGAATGAGAGAACTGTACACGGCAACGTACAGCGCAGAGACAAAGCCTGGGATCTTGGACTTGCAAAAGTAGTGTTTGCGCGTGTACTGGCCTTTCGTGCACGGGATCGTCCAGCCGGAGATCGCCGAGACGCCCATGTGGCCATCCGTGTTGTCGTACGGCTCGTTCTTGAGGATCTCGACGCCCTCGCCGTCGCCCGTCATCTTCTCACTTGCGTCGACAACCATGTAGAGCTGCGCGACTTGGAACTCGTCGACCGTCATGTGCAGTGGCACGCGGAACTCGTGGATGAGGACCATCGTAAACGCGTGCGTGGGTAGTATGTCGTGTGTCTGCGCGGCACTGCGAAGAGTGGGAATGCGGGAGCGAGCTGTGCTGATGCTCTTAAGCGTGTTGTTGTTTGGCTGCAGTAAATGTTGTCACACGCGATCATCTGTTGAGAATGCAATGCAATGGAAATAGGAAAATCTCAAGAAATAATGATTTGTTACAAACTACTGGAAACGCGGAAATTAAAATATCGATTAATGGCCTTCCATGCAATTAACTGCCATGCGTATAACCTCATCCGTTTCTACTCAATTTGGTGCAAGAAACATAGCTTTACACAAACTGTTCGGCATACTGGATATGAAGCTGGTGGTGTGCATGTAAAACATGCCTATTTTTTTACCTACAAAAAAGCACAATCCAGCAAAACATCCATCGATGTGAAACAATCAAGTACTGTAAGAGCATCCTCTAATTCAGAAAATATGATTGGCTGGTCAATCAATTCTTGTGGTTTTGCAAAACGTGTATCTTACGGCCGTCCATTAAACGTGGCAATAGATTTTTTTAAATGACCAGATTTCGTAATGTAATACTCCTCTTCTGCTTGTGCAAATTTCATTCACTTTTAACGAAACTGAAAAATGCGCAGTAATTGCTGGTCTCGGCCGTTTGATACGAAATTAAGTGGTATAGTTTTGCTTAAGTATATACACAGTAGTTGAGAATTCTAGAAAGAACCCACAAGCCGATATGAGATGGCCTTGAAACAAAATCATGTGTGCCAACCTGTCTGCACATCGTGATTCGAGGCAGTATTTTCTAAATAATCATTTTTGTTAGCGATGTGTCTAAGATTGGCGAAACACATGCTGATTCTATTGAGTTTTTTGCTACGTTTGTGTGAATTATCTGCATATATGCTGTGAAATGTACACGACAGACTTTTAAACTGAAATGTTTTCATGACAAAAATGGTGCTTGATTTAAATACTTTCATAGAAATTATAACACATGGACTTTACTGAATGATTACAAGTTTTTAATACTTGATGGCGAATAGGCAAACGCATCTATTGCAATAATATATGGCGTGTTACAGCTTATCACGCTCACTTTATTTATAGACAAAACCATATGCTAACATCACAACTCTAATGCGACACAATAAATGAAATAGACGTGCTCTTTCGCGGCTTCAACAACAAAGTGTATTTTTGCTAAACATAACAGCTGGCATTACTTTATGCGTTATTTATGTATGTTATGATTAATGATAAAATATAGGAAACCTACAAATATGAGTTAAACAGCAAAACCCCAGTGGTATACAATACATCACAAGTGAGCATGTACATGGCAATATACGGAAATAAAAAGACATGCGACTAAGCACACCATGAATACACAGCATTCTTAATCATGCAGCACGTGGCATTCATAAATGTAAAAGTCCCTTGTATGATTCAAACTTCCGATCAACATTAAACAAAACTAATACACTCAAACGAATCTAATCCATTGGCGCAGTAATTATGAGCTGCGTAAGCTAGTCCAATACTCAGCGGTGTAAATATAGCTATGTGCAGATTTCTGCCTAACATAGACAAAATGAACAAATTTGCTTACAATAGCAAACACAGCGGTATCCAATACCTCAGATCAAACATATATATCGCAATGTACGGTTAGAATTACAAACGAATACAAACATTGTGAGCTATGTAATCGATATTCTCCGACGACGAGATAAACTGTATTTCACAGAGAGCGACACTAAGAGACAGGCGTTAAGTATTAGCCTTTATGAATATGTAGCAGTGCATACCACGCACTCACTCTGAGTACGCATGTATAGTATGTTCGCGGCTAATCTCATTTGCAGTTGTATACAGTAATCATATTATTTCCATTAACTGCAGTGGTCACTTGCACCGACAAATTTTTAGCAATTACAGCACACAAAAGCGCATTTAAACAACCCTGATTAATTCGTATCATTTGATACTACCATGTGATATGGATCATACGGGTCGCCGGATGTTACCTTGGCGATTCGTACGGCAGTATATATGTATTTAAGATCGTCAGATAAAGGTCTCGATTTCTGAAGTGAAAATAGAGCAGATATTTTAGACAAGCATTCATAAAAGGAACGTAGCCGTAACATGTATGGCGTATACTGTCGAGCGAGGCACATTGAGCGGCGCAGTGGCCATGACGTGTGTAGCCGGGCCTAAACATCTTTGTTTGGAACGACCACGTTTGTCAAAGTAAGGAGTGATATTTGCTCCATGAATGTATGGCGTCCTGGGCAGGTAGGCTACCCCTAACATTCTGCGGCCATACCCTTACTAGAACAAATTTCTAATGCAACGCCGTTTTATGATTAACATGCTTTTGCGAAACTATGGAATATAGACACTAAAACAAATCGACAAAAAATGATAATGCGTTGTGTAAATTTGTTGTGTGCATTAAGATACAGAAAAGCTGCATTCGTTACAGAATACAGTAATATTTGCTTTATGAATTGTTTGGTGCTCTGGACGGGTATATTGTGCGGTATACCCTCACTAAGTCGAATTTTGTCTTTTCGTCTAAGACGACTCCATTTTCTGGTTAATAAGCTTAAGTGATAACAAACGGCTTGAAGACACTACCAAATATCGACGGACATTACCTGTTTTTGTCGCATTGTCGCACATAGCAAATACGCAAAAGCAGGATAAGTCATGATCGAAATGATACAACAACATGTGTAGTGTTTTGTTAACAATATATTGCGCACAATCGTTTGATAATATGGACAGCTGAAACTTGCAAAGCTTTACTACAATTCAAATTTAGATATACATGTAACTCTCTAGCTTTGTAATCTTCATTTATTGATATTGCATTTTCCGCCTATTACGAAAACAATTCCATTTACTATAGAGATAATCGACTTGGGCATATACATGTTAGTAGTGTGGCATATATGATTAGGAATGAACGAATCTCGCACTTACAAGTTACGAATTGGGGATGCATCCAGCCTTACCGCCAAAGTATAATGCGTAGAAATTCAAAATTTCACTAAATGAGTACACTTGCTCGAGGAAGGCAGTGCTCAGCTATAAGCTGGTCGCATTTTGGTTTACCTAACAGATCGCTACATTTGCTAAGCCCAGAAAGACTTTTTGAGAGACATGCCATCTGAATAGTGGGGAATTGTTGAACTAAATACGCCAAAATACAAGATCGAATATTTTATATGATACACCTAATTTTAAACACAAATTGTCTACAATACACACGAGTTGCCACCCATAAAGCTTTTTGGTTTAATATATATATATATGATGATGTTGAAGTCATTTTCATACTCTTTGCTACTCAATTACTACATATGTATTTTTTAGCTCAAGTTAAGTTGTGATAGTTTTTGACAAATGATTTACGATGTGAATATAGTAGTTCACCGTATCACTTGTTGTGAAATAACGTAACTTTTACATGGTTTATGCGCTTTACCAAATGTGACAATAATATTTGAAAATCGTCCGTAGTTGTACAAGACAACCATATTTGGACGTAGGTTATATTGACTAATGTGTAGCAGACAACTTGGAGTTGCAGAAACTTGTTCCATCTTGTGTGCCACAATTATACTCTCTCATAATAATAGATATATATTTTTAAACCTTGCAACACTTAGATCTGCCTATATTTCGGTGGCTAGGGTCCCCAAATGTATACTGTGTTTAACTACAGTGATGCAAACGTTGATAATGCTGCGTTTACCCTTTTGTACGGAGCAATGCTCGTCCTATACTATAGGCTTCGGATAAACTACATAATAATTGAAATCGATGTTTTCCGACTTACTTTTAGCTGCAAATATACATGTAGCTGAATTCTGCTTCTAATACATTGTTTGCTGAGTTGGAGTTGATGTAAAATTGACAGAACTGAAAGTGCACAATCTGGAGTATAAAAATGTTATCTATAAATAATTGCAGTCGTCAGTTTTGAGTTAATGATTTGCAACAACATATCTAAATTTGATTGTCGAACACGACTCAGCGCGTTTTATACCGTATTGATTAGAAATTAAAGCAAGAGTAGTTTATTCACCGTTTGTCTACATTACTTAGTAGAATCATTAATCGCCATATCTTAAAAATCATCCCGATCATAATTTTAGAACAGT
Source organism: Globisporangium camurandrum (assembly GCA_023337595.1). Lineage (NCBI taxonomy): Eukaryota > Oomycota > Peronosporomycetes > Pythiales > Pythiaceae > Globisporangium > Globisporangium camurandrum. The sequence goes on along the minus strand of JAADXH010000849.1, from coordinate 10,602 downwards.
ATATGTATACGCCACCATAACAAGTTTTACGTAACCATTAGCTAAAACAAACCTCTACTAGGGTGAAAAAGAACAAATGAAGACACTTGTGAAGCTGACAATATGTAAACAATATTTTGATATCCAATTAATTTTGACCAACAAGTGTAACTGAGGATTGCATGTTTGTTCCGTGACTTTATCTTCTTTTTGCTCTAAAAAGAGAAAATGGTCTCAGCGATTACACTTTGTTCTTCTCCAAAAATTTCGCAAATCGATATATTACTATACTTGTTATTGACGGCGACAGTGTGTGTAGAATTGCACATTGTAATTGTGATTCGTACCGGAGATGATATTATGCCGCTGCATAAGCTCGTCGTACGCACTCAAAAGGAAAACATATTATATATTATTTACCGCATACGCTGTGAGAGCTTACATGATGAGTGTTTCTAGTTTCTTTGCTGGTTAAGGAGAGAATATTTTAATTCCATTTCTGGTTGTCAACGCCTGAAGCCGGACAGAATTGAGTTTACAGTTATGGTTATATGTATGAGGCCTCGTGACAGCACACTAAAATTGTGTTCATTTAATAAGATAGTTTCGAATTTGCGTGGATGTATTATACCAATTCTACCATGCTGTCCAAGCACACAACTCCTTTTTTGCCTCTGCATGGTCGTGGTGAAATGTGAATTATAATTTGCATAAAGTACATATGCAGACAGATATGAAATCTATTCTGGTAAGCATTTGTAGGCCGTGTATGATTGTCGCAGGTGTACTACTACGCCAAACGCGTAACATATTGTGATAAAGAAATACACGGCATGTCTGGCTGGACTGTTCGCTTAACATATCGCAAAGCGAACTCTTTGATGAATCAGATCGAGACGAGAGAAAACAAGAGAAGTACGGCTGTGTGTATTGTTGTTGTAATGGAATACCAAACAAATCGTCACGGCGTAGAACTAACTGTATATTAAATACATCAAATCATCGGCTCCTCAGTCGTGGTCGTCGACAGTAATAGCATTCGCAGAGCTCTTTCCGTGCGCTGTAGCAGTTAAAAATAGTACTGCGCGCTGTTTGCGATTGCTCCAGCTGTGGATCGTTAACCCCTAAAATAAATTACGTTGCCTTCCCCACTGCGATCCGATAAGCATCGCGCTACTTTACATGGATGCCGCTCGCAATTTCAACGGCGCCGACACTGTGATTCGGCGTCGCGCCGCAGAGGTACGTCGTTTGGAGCATGATTGGTAAATCGTCCACCGACAAGTGCTTTACGCAGCCCCACATGCGCACGTACTGACTTTATACACGCAACGCGCAACTTAGGTTAGCTTTTGCCACGTACGTCCTTGCACGAAAAGCCTTTCCAACGCGCATAGGTAGAGTTCGATGACCAACCTGCCCGTGAGCTTCAACAACACAAGCGCTTTGCTGCTGCTGCTGCCAGTAGACGCCGCCCGGGCTACATGGCCATCCGCTAACGTCAAGTTGAGTGGCTTCGATTGCTATATCAATGGCTATATGATCGTTTGCTGTAACACGCGGTGTATGGATTACGCGAACAAAAATTGTATTTATCGTCTTTCTTCAGCACAATATAAACAATTCGACTTGTCCTAATCCGTTTCATGATTTTGTGTACGTTTCTACATTATCAAATACATGCGTTAAATATTTTTAGATAAAAACATGATCAGTCAAATCTCAGACCGCAAATAAATATAATGACGCAAAAAATTAAATGATAAGGAGTTACTCAATGTGTGGTAATCGTACATCAATGCGAGCGTTAAATAAAGTAAAAAAGGGATGCAACACTTGACATCAATGCATTTACGTTGTGAACGTATCTCTATATTTGAACCCACTAAGACAAACTCATAATTTGAGCGATTGATTACCAGATCCACACTAAGCAGTAGTAGGGACCGTCGTTACTTTTTATTCAATGTTATTCTAGATTGCGCCCTGCTATAACCTCAAATCTACAAGTAGCTACCCTGTTGACGCCACTTTCTCATATTTACCTATTTGTTGTCGCAAGCCCTCCAACGTGGTATAGTGTCGAGTTTAATGTCGCCGCCATAATAGTGTCCGCATAAACATTTTTTATATTACGATTGATTGGAGATAGTGAATTTTGCACATGTATAGTATAGGTTGATAACGCCGCGCCAATCTAGTGGAAGATGTTCCTGTCAGCAACACAGCAACCAAGGCATGGGTGACTGTGTTTGTGCACACACAAAGCGCGGCAAAGCGTTGGCACAAAGCAATGCTGTCTGTAATCTGAGGTGAGCTGCGAGCTTACTGGAATCGTACGTGCAACGCCAACATCGCGGCCATACGCGCCGCGGGAGAGGAACGTCAGTCGATGCAAACCAACAAAGACAAACAGCAGTGTCGGCGACAGCACACACAACGAGCCGCCAGCATGGCTACGTTGTTACAGTCCGAGCGACTCGCACGACTTGATGCTGTTTGGCAGGTGCATCACGATGCTACGTATGGCGAGGTAATTGACGAGCAACTCGAATAGGGATACAGTTTACATATTACTAAGTCTACACGCTACTTTCAATTTTGTGCAAGCAAGTAGGACACGGACAGCTGATGTCTCCGGAGGGGCAGCCATTCGGTAGCGTGCGTCGTATGTCAGAGACCGAATTATTAAAATATAATGGTGGTATGAGTCAGACTTGTACGCACATTGTTTAAATCTTAACGCATGACATCAATATCGAGACAATATATTGTTGGTGTACGAAACTTCGACCAAAAGTTGCTACAACATAGTCATTTCGCCCGGTTTACTGATTTGTAATATGTGTCCTTTAAAAGCAGGAATATTTCGATGCTACAGTGTTTAACTAATATAAACATGTACATATAAATACTAGATGTGTTATGAAAGTACAAATCAATAGGTATACTTACTGTTGTATTGCAAATATGCGTATCTATGCGTATGCTTCAGGCAATCTTGTACTTGACACCTCCGTTCGATCGGTTACAAAATAATATTTACTGACATGGGCAAAACTATGGGAGCGTAAAGATGTTTATAATTACACAGCAAGTGCTCCCACCATTCAAATTCTCAATTAGTACGAAGTGCACATGCAATGGTAAATTACTCAGACGTATTTCCGTACTCGTCGTAAATTGGGCTTTGTATTGTTTGCCGGTATTTAGGAAATCCTTTTTGATTGGCGTATTTGGCTACCCAGCTACTCGAAGCATGTAGCAGTAGTTGTGTTTAATGTCGTAAGTAAGTTAAACGGATATCTTTAAGGTCGATTTCGGTAAAAAGTTTTTTGTATTGGGTACTTTACTATAATTAACTGATCGTATTTAGATACGAACTCCAATTTTATAGCACTCAAATAACTGTTTTGATGGTGTGTGCTTATCGGCTATGTCAAAACAATTAGCATTACAGCAACCTGTTCTATATTTCATCGTAGTTTTTTTGCAATCACTACAAGAATAAAAATGTCGTTCGCAAAGCTATATATTTCAGTAAAACTACTATCGGTACACGCACACTTGGGAGACTCTAGTCTAATACTTAATGTAGTAGCTATTGATGCATTTGCAAAATATCCATGTACTGGATGCTATATTATTTGTAGCAAACTCGTTGATTACTCATCAATCTCATTTGGTGCAAAATGTATGACTAATTAATTCACTAATAACATGCATCAACAATCGAAATTTAGATACGGTATCTCGGTTATTCGTGCCTGCAATGCTTTCTTACTTGATCGAATTCCATTCAACCATGATGGAAACACTTGGCTTTCGAGACAAATTGAATTTGCAGCTGTAAACACAGATGTAACGCACAATAGCCTCTTCACAGCTACGTTTGATTAAAATCGTTTACTTTTGCAAAATAATTCTCTATGTAGAAAAAATGATTTGTCTATTTGCCAAACACACGAGTGAAATTTGTTGACGTGTCAAAAGTTGAACAAATGAAAATTGTCACAATATTTGATGTGTGTAACATAAATTGGCTACTGACGACATGGTATGAGACAGAGGTAGTGTATATATTTTTTCGACACCGTGATAAATATTTTATACAGAAAGCATTTCGCCATATACATGCAAACCTTTAGCACAGATGCTGCTATTCAAACAATTGACGTTTTCTGTTGTATCCGTACACATCCACTTGCTCTCTATGGAACATGAACACTAATACGCATTGTTTGTTTTTGAACGGCGCGTTGCATTTACCAAACTATATCGGTGTTTCTATCGCCTATTTTGATTTTTGTAGCTTACAATTTCATATGCCCGCGTGCTATATTGATCGTTTTCTGTAAAGTCAGCAATAGCTGTGAAGACGCGCATGTTCCTTATTCAGATAAATGTATTAACTTGTTGTCGATTGTAGTTGAGAAAATCTAGCTATATGTAAAGCTGAGATTCGATAACTACGTTTACTCAAATAAGACATAATCCACCACTGTAAACGAAGAACCCACCACTGTAAATGAAGAACCCACCTCAACGTTACATATCACTTTTTTCCAATTCTGTCCTCTTAGGTTTACCATAACATTACGTTGCTGTTTGTTATAAATGCGGTTTTTGGTTTGCCCGAGCATATATGTATTAACTGGCAATTATCCCACTTGTTGCAACGTTTAATCAGCAAACTAATACCACCAATGCACTGGTTCATAGAAATGCCATTTGCAATGCTATATTCTTTCAATTGCAAAATTATTGCACGACAATAGCTGTTACACTGTACATTGTTTAGTCGAAGAAGCGATTTTTTGCAATCTTTGCTTGCCAATTTGTTATATTTATTGCAACGTTGGAAATGATATTTCTGTATAACTCACCGCTTAAACAGTATTACATAGAAATGTTGGCTCTGTTGACTTGTTGTCTTAGATAGTTACATTTCGCTTCAGTATCGGAAAACAGCAGCAATAGTGCATCAAATCACACAAGTGCAAAAAGCGATTCTACATCCTGGCGGGTGTTGCCTCCTCCGCTCGGTAAACAAAAATTGCTGAGCCCGCTTATCAGATCATGTCAATGCGCTGCTTTCTTCGCTTTGCTTGGCAGCATTGCACATGTCTGCTTCGGCTACGCTCTCCCCTCTCTTCTTCGCTTAAACGATTCGAAACAATTCTACCAGCAAATTATCGTTAATTTGCAGCACCAATACCGGTAATTGAACGCAACAACCATCAACTTTGCTGTTAGCAAAACAAACAAACGCAAATATTGTAGCACAAGTAAACATGCCCGATCCAACAAGCGATGGCAACGGCGGCGATGCGTCTGCTGCTGACGACGCACCGCTCGCGAGCGGCGAGCTGCACCCCGCACAGGTGCTCAAGAGCGGCCACGACGTCGGTGCGAGCCAGTACGCTGGCGGTGGCGCGCTACTCAAGCGCATGCGCAAGCCGATCGTGCGCAAGAGCGTCGACCCGAACGCGACGTTCATCAACTACATCGTGCAGCGGCGCTTTGCGCTTGCACGGACGCACCGCACACACGCATTGCCGCCGCACTCGTTCTACAAGAAGCAGATGCTGCCACCGGCGGCGTTCCTCGGCAACGACGACCTCGCGTCGTGCGTGTGCACGAAATTCTGTCGCTGCTCGACGAACAAGCAGCGCTGTCCCGTGAACTGCCTCACGTGGACACCCGAGGGTCGACGACTGATCACGGGCAACTCGGTTGGCGAATTTACGCTCTGGAACGGCCTCGCATTCAATTTCGAGACGATCTTGCAAGCGCACGACGACGCTGTGCGTGCGATGGTCTGGTCCCACAACGACAACTGGCTCGTGACCGCGGACCACGGCGGCGTGATCAAGTACTGGCAATCGAGCATGACGAACGTTCAGTTGCTCCAAGGCCACCGTGAAGCTGTGCGGTCGCTCAGTTTCTCACCGACCGACTTCAAATTCGTCTCGTGCTCGGACGACGCGACTGTGAAGATCTGGGACTTTGAGAGCGGCCGCGAAGAGCGTGTACTCACGGGCCATGGGTGGGACGTCAAGTGCGTCGCGTACCACCCCCAGAAGAGCTTGTTGGCGTCTGGGAGCAAAGACAACCTCGTCAAGATCTGGGACCCCAAGTCCGGCAATAGCCTCAATACGCTCCACGGCCACAAGAACACGGTGTTCAAAGTCGCGTGGAACGACAATGGCAACTGGTTACTGACGGCCAGTCGCGACCAATTGATCAAACTGTACGACATTCGGACGCTAAAAGAATTTGCAACACTAAAAGGCCACGCGCGCGAAGTCACGTCACTTGCGTGGCACCCGTGGTACGAGCGATTGTTTGTCAGTGGCTCGTACGACGGGTCGCTCATGTACTGGGAAGTCGGGTACGTGATGATTTGGATGTATGGCATTTGTGACATTTGTGACAGCACTGCATGGATACTGTTGTCCATCTTATGCTATTTGTAACATATCGAGATATTACAAACACATTTGTATCACATCTCATGTGTAACAAAAGGGACTATTTGTTGCATCTATACAATTCCAGATGTGACACTTGTATTCACTATTTGTACCACTTGCATTTCCAATCGATCGTGTGTAGCAAAGAGAACGCACTGGCGTCGATCCCTCAAGCGCATGATACGGCAGTGTGGGACATCCAGTGGCACCCTGTCGGGCACGTCGTTGCAACTGGTAGCAATGACCACAGCACGAAGTTTTGGAGCCGCAATCGCCCGGGCGATCCAATGGACGACAAGTACAACGGCGGCCACGCAGTGTTGCTGGACGCCGACGCGATGGGGCACGACGTTGCATTTACCGACCAGCAATTGTTCCTTCCGGGGATGGGCGACGGCGCGCACGGTAGCAGCATCCGGACGAACGCGATCAACGCTGCGAGCTTTAGTCAACGCAACATGACCGGTGGCTTTGCGGGTGGTTCGATTGGCAACAGTGGGCGCCGGCCGCCACCGGAGACGTATACGTGCAATCGGTGCCACGTCCCGGGCCACTGGATCGAAGATTGTCCGACGAAAGACCAACCAAACGGTGGTGGTGGGAGCCGCAAACCGCCACCCGACGGCTACTTGTGCAACCGCTGCGGCGTCTTGGGCCACTGGATCGAAGATTGTCCGACGAAGACCGACCCAACGGCTCCAAATACGAACACGACGGGCCATCGTGGGCCACCGGACGGCTATTTGTGCAATCGCTGTAGCGTCCCAGGCCATTGGATCGAAGACTGCCCGACGAAGACCGAGTTTGCAGGTACCACGAATCGCAATGGACCACCGGATGGCTATCTGTGCAAGCGCTGCAACGTCCCAGGTCACTTTATCTCGGACTGTACGCAACCAAAGGTCCCACCGTTGTCATACACGTGTCACAAATGCCGCCAGAAAGGCCACTGGAAGCAGGACTGCCCACTGGACGCGAGTAGCATCGCTGGCGTCGCGACTGCTGCTGCAGCGATTGCAGCTGCGCACTCGATGGCGGCGGGCATGGGCGGCGCAGCGCCGCCGCCGTCGATGCTGTACACCCAACCGCCACCGCCACAACCACAAGCGATGCACGCTATGCCAGCGTATGGCTCGATGTCGATGCCACCGCCGCCACCGCCGCGGCATCTCCAGCATAGTGCTGGCACGATGGCGGGTGGTCCACCGCCCATGCCGCCGCCGCGTGGGATGGTAGGGAGGATGCCACCGCCGCCATCGGCAGCGATGCTTCTGGCCGCTGCTGGCATGAATGCTGGCATGAAGCGCAGTCGTGACGACGATAACCATAGTATCGGCATGGGTATGGGGCCACCACCACCACCGATGGGACCCTCTGGAATGCGCCCGCCGCCGCCGCCATTTGGTATTGGAGGAGGTGGAGGACTGCCGCCACCGCCACCCAGTGGTATTGCTGGTGCTGGTGCGTGGCCCCCGCCGCAACCGCCTCCGCTTGGTCCAGGTATGCAGCCACCGCCGCAGTCGATGCAGCAGCAGCAGCAGCAGCAGCAGCCACCACCGCTGGGTCCGGACCTGAAGCGTCCGACGCTCGATCCACGCGATCCCCGTCGGCGGCTGCCACCGCCACCATCTGGTCCAGTCGCACACAACAACTATAAGCAGCACTAGCGTTTGGTATAGTCTACAGTAGTTCATGCAGGAATGGAGCGACTGTGGTAGTCGTAGTAGTAGCCACAGCTGAAGAGATGTCAAGTACGCACACGCCATCTATGGGCGATAGGATCGTAGTAACGAATGCACTCGAGTGCCACTTGGGACGTCATGCGTCGTTCCATGTTCGTGCATGTCGTTGTCGTTTATTCTACTATGTGGTACAAACACTTGAATGGCTCGACTTGCTCAATCACAGATTCGCCAAGCGACGCCACTCGGTTCCATCTCTGGCACATCCGACTGAAAGACGACAACAACAGCACGCAGTTGCGTCATGCGCGACGTGTTTGCAGTCCGCAAGCGCTCGAAAGCGCTCGACCTCGGTCTCGTGCTTGCGCGGCTGGTGTTTGCGATTGCTGCGGTACTGTACTGTGCATCTGCTACTGGTTTGACTGCACCTGCTGGTTGTTTGCTATCTGCCATGCGATGACTACTGACACAGAGCATGCGTATGTGTACATACGTGCGCATGCATGGATCCATTGCACTGGCGACTAGGAAGACGATGTAGACGATGACGCATTCCGCAGTGCGCTACTGGGTGACCCAGAGCAGATCCTCGTACGTGCGCGGACACTCGATGCCGTGCAGGTCTCGGCACTCGCACACGACCAGCTGTGTCACGTGACCGAGGATGCCGAGTATGACCCCGCAGCTGCTGCACGCGAGAGTGAAGACGGGTTCTTCCTTGACCTCGACAAGTGTCTCGCAAAGCTGCACCGCGAGCTCGAAAATGGTGCGACTTGCCTGCCAGACGCGAGTACTACGGCTCTTTCGCTGCATGCACGACCATACATCGATAGTACCGGACTCACGTCCACCGTCCTGTGTGATGAATACAATCAGCACACGTACGCAACGAGCGCTTGGCACCGACTGCGTCGTTCCTTGTTGGCGTCGATGGGAGCCGTACGATGGATTGCAAAGCGCGTCTAGCGTTACGTTGTCACCATCGTCGAGCGCTTGCCAGGCACTCCTCACGCCTGGCATCGCTGTCGATGTCTTTCATGGTCCTATGCTTCCAGGTCAGTCCTACATGGCGTTCGAGGTCGCGACGCGACTCTGTCGCCGTGGCCAGCTCACGGTGCTGCACGTCGACGATGCACAGCGCAGCAGTCTGCAGCTACCAGTCATCTCGACAGACTTTATCCTTGATGGTTCGTTGTCGCCGTGCCTACAACTTGTACGAGCGATTACTGGTGTCTCACATGACGCACGCGCTCGGCATTGCATGTGCGGCTACATACATGACCAGAGTACAAAGCGCACTTTACGCGCCTCAAGCTCGCAACGAATCGCGTTGCGATCACGTGCGATACGAGCAGCAGCGAGTCGGTCGCACACCACTTGCTTCAGCGCTGTACGACCGACTCGATGGACTTTGTTGTCGTCGGTGCAGTCGGCAAGAGCGGCCCAGCAGTCGAGCAACTCGCTCACGTGCCACGCGAGCTCCTTGAGCTCGCGGCACAGTCCTGCAACGACAGCAAAGACTGCCGGAGCGTCTGTGTGCTTGTCGTGCCACCAGCGCCAGTGAACGCGATGGTGTATCGACAGAATGTGGTTGTCGTTGCAGTCGACACGTCGATGGTGCGTGCAGCGCAGTGTCTGAATGCAGCGCTCAAGCTTGCGCGACCTACGGACATCGTGCGCATCGTGCATTTTTACGACAAGCCAGTCGTTGGCGAGTACGACGAGCAGCCGTTTACAAGCCACCGCGACGTGCTCACAGCGTGCAAGGTAGGAAATGCATGCGTTCATTAGACTACAAGTGCGTGCCAGCAACGGCACTGATCGTATGCGCATGCACGAATAGCTGAGTGGAGCAGTCGACGTGCTACCGCTCGCAGTCGGCACGACGATCGCCGAGAGCATCCAGGACTACGTCGCTGCCACGAACGCGTCGTTCCTTGTCATCGGTCGCACCAGCGAGCGTCTCGACACCCGTATCGACAGCACCAACGCACCACCTGCTGCTTCGACACTAGCTGCTAGTTCGACAACCAACGCGGATCACATGCGCAACAACAACATCGGTCGCGTCGCGACAGCACTGCTTTTCTCGCCGCGTTGCGCAATGTGCATTTGTATTTGAGCCAACAGAATGGACCACCACAAATTGAAGTTTGTAACGCCTCGTTGTGTATTTACTTTATATTAGTTTAGCTGTTTTAGCAGCAACTATTAATATAGTGAGAAAAAAGCTACGTTTTGTGTGGCGAGGCTTCGTCTCCCAGTGAAAAAGTCGTATTGTGTAGCGCAAGCGAATTCGAACGCCATCGACGACGACAAACAAGCAGACCACCAAAATGCTCACGATCGCGCGCCGCACGAGCGCCCTTGCGACCAAGCACGCGTCGGCCGCACTGCCAAAGGCCGTCGCTGCGATTCACTCGACTCCGTCGACCGAGAACCAGGTCGCACAGCGTGGCGACATC
>JAADXH010000848.1:0-16079 GCA_023337595.1 Globisporangium camurandrum | reverse complement strand
TAGTTGATAGAGAAGAGGATACAGTCGAGTTTTGGTGTAAATTTACACAAAGTAATATGTTACAACGACGACAATCAAACAACAAAGAGTGAAATTTACTACTACGTAGTATTACTGTCCTACTATTTATGTTGATGTGATCTTCTGAAGTCGCCAATAGCAGGCGTAAGCGTCAAGATGACATCCGAGGTGATCCGCTGCCGCGGCGCGCGCATCTGTAGTCCGTTTGTGTCACGCGACGCAGCAGACGCGTCGATCTACTACGTCTCAGCAGGCACAGGCGAGGTCTATGCGTACCGACCGCACGAGAGCGGTACGCACACGATCGTGACATTCTCCGGTGGCGAGCCATACGGCGCGCAGTTTGATCGCCACGGCCGCCTCCACCTCGCAGACGCGGCCCATGCTGCAGTGCTGCGCGCTGACGACGACAGCGGCAGCCAGCCTGGCGTGCTCGTGCGTGCGTACGAGGAGCGAGCGCTGCGCGGACCGAGCGCGATCGCATTCAGCGCGCGCAGTAGCGACGACGATACGATCTACTTCACGGACAGCGGGCCGCTAGGTGAGACGACACTGGAGAAGCCGCGCGGGAGTGTGTTCAGCATCAGCGCAAGTCCAAGTGGTGGGCAGGTGCTGCGGCCGCTCGCACTCGAGTGCCTCGCGCATCCGTGCGGCATCGCGACGAGCGCGTTCGACGCGAGCGTTGTGTTTGTCACGGAGATGATGCGCAACCGCGTGGTGCGGCTGTGTCAGCGACCGAGTGGCGCGCACCACGTGAGTGTGTTTTATCAGTTTGCAGGCGGCCTCGGTCCGTCGAGCGTCGCATGTGCCAGTAGCACCGGACAGGTCTTTGTCGGCCACTTTGATTTTGCTGGTGGTGGCAGTGGCGGAAGCAGTAGCGACGCACTCGGGAAGATCTCAGTGCTTGCGCCAGACGGCGCACTGCAATACACGCTCCACGTCCCAGGCACGGAGATCACTGGCGTGTGTCTCAGGTACGACCGATCCTAGCAAACGTCGTACAAGCGTACACAGCAATCGCAGTAGTGTAGGGTACTCATTTGTGCTGCTTCTGTTCATCTCTCTCTCTCTCTCTCTCTAGTGCGGACGAGCAGTTCGTGATCGTGACGGAAGCTTCCAGTAATGCGATCCACCGCCTGCCTGTACGCTAGTCACTTAATCACTCCATCACTTGCGCTCACTTGTCGCTGCAACAACTTCGCCCAAGAACAGCTCCTTGAGAGCTTGCTCCGCTGCGCGTGGCGTATATTTGAGATACTTGGTGCTGTTCTTCTTGGAGAAGTGGACGCTCGCGTACCTGCGCAAGCGTGTGGCGCTCATGCGTCAACAGTAGTAGATACATTAGCAATGCACAATCAACAGTCAATAGAACGCACTTGTCGTAAAACTTGGTGTATGGCGGGACGATCGCGTCAACTGCTGCGTGGATGAGTTCGTGGCGCACGAGTGGCTCCGATACGATATAGAGCTTCTGCGTCTTGTAGAGATCGTCCAGCTGCGTATTGAAGCGCTGTGTGGAGATGCAGCAGCGTCCCGTCAGTCCTACACACTTGTCACCTTCCCTCTTATCCTCATTACAACGTACTGCAAACTTCTCTTTCAAGAGTCGACCGCTCTCGAGCGTCAGCAGGTCGCCACCTTTTGCATACACGAGCTTCTCGGTTGGGTCGACGAGGAACGTGTGGAACGACGCGTAGCTGATCGCAACGAACTGTGCGATCGCTGTATCGCGCAGACGCTCGAGACGCGGGCGAATCTCACGGTCAACGTACGTTGAAATGTCGTCGTCGTCATCGTTTGTGTGGTCGGCTACCGTTGCTGTGCGGTTTGAATGGACGCCAGATACAGCAGGAGCAGCAGACACACAACATTGCGACAACGCGCGTGCGAGGAAGCCAAAGTTGTTGGCCAAAAACAACTGTTTGAGGTCACTCCGGGCTTTCGACTGTGCGGTTTTCGCCTGGAGCATCTCGGCAAGTTGCATCACGGCCGTCTCGATGAACGACGTCGGCGTCGTATTCGATTCATGGCGCACGAGGAGCATCGTGAGCGGCCGTGCGTGCTCGCACACTTGGCGCAAGAAGCTGAGCATCTGTAGAGTGGCGTTCGTAATGCGTCAGTCCAGACAACGCTTACGCTCTTTTGTAGATAGAAGGACACACGTAAACGAACGCACGTGGCTCGAGACAGGGTGGACGTTGCCGTCTTTCGCAAGTGATCGGTCGTTTATACTGATGCGCTCCGTGAGCTCGAGCTGGAAGCCAAAGATCCGCTGCTTCGCGGCCGTTGCCAGCTGCGTCACGACACCTGCCAGCAACTTTGCAAGGACCCACGGATCGTCGCGGTTGCGTCCTTTGCGGTCGCGCAGCAGCAGCGGTGGCGCCACGAGCACGTCGAGGTTTTCCCGCACGCGCGTCACAAGCAGCTCGTGCAGCAGCAGCAGCTTGAATGGATCGAGTGCGCAGCTCGACGCTTTGTTCGTAGAAGCGCTCATGTTGCTGCTGCTGTCGCTACTGGCGCCAGTGGCCGATGGACTCGATGGCAGCGCTGGCGCGAGCGACGACAGCGGCGAGAACGCCGAGCCTGTTGTTGCCGGCGGCTGCAGCGCAGCGTCGACATCTGCGCGCAGGGCGTCCAGCAGCGGATAGGCAGCGTACCGAAATGCAGCGTGCGCGAGCTCCTCTGTCGGGAAGATGCTCTCTGCGAGTCGCTTCTCGGTCGCGACGCTCGCTTCGACGTCGCGGAGTTTGTTCGCGAGCGCTGCGATGCTCGTACTTGCAGCATAGAAGCCGATCGACGAAGTTGCTGCTGCTAGTGAAGCTGTTGTGGCGCTGCTGCTGCTTGCACCAGTTGCTGCGCTGTCGTCGCTCGTGTCGCATAGTGCCATGCGCACGACGTCAAAGCGCTGCTTGCTGTACTCACTCAGCAATTCGGTCTGATCGACGCTCGCGCTCAGGAGGCACTGCAGGAGCTGCGTGACTTTCGCAAGCTCCTTGCTGCTCGGTATGGGCCACTCAAGCGTCGCTGTCGTCTTACTACTTTTTTCTGTCTTGTCACTGCTAGCGCTATCACCCTCGCTGTCGTCGGCGGCAACGACAGCGCGCCGAGCGCCACGCGAGAGCACGCCGACGGCGCTCACAAAGTCGCTCTTGCACTTGCGTCGCGCTTGTGCGAGCAACTCTTTCGCTTGCTCGAGCGCTTTTGCGGAGCCGTCGTACGACCGGTGACTCTCGAGAAATGTGATCGCGCTCAGAAGCTTCTGCATCGCTTGTACGTACGTGTCTTGCTCGCACTTGGCGCCGTTCAGGAGCGTCGGCGAGAGCTGCCGCGCAAGAGAGAGAGAACAGCAACAGCGCACACAGTGACGTTAGTTAGCTCTCAGCTGTATGTGCATGCACTGGCTTGTGTATCAGCGCAAACAGTCGCAAGTACATATAGCGTGTACATGGCAGACGCACCTCCTGCGCTGCGACAAAGTTGTCGTTGATCTTGCGCAGCTCGTGGACGCACAGGTCGATGTTCCGCTGCGTCGCGCGCAGCTTCTCCGTGAGCGTGTAGATCGGCAGCATCTCGCGCTCGACGCCAAGCAGCCCGGTCTGGAACATCCCGAGCGATTGGTCGACGCGCGTCATTTGCGTCTGTGGTAGCCAAACATGTACAAGGATGCATCGATGAGTCAGTCCTTTTGATACAGAAGGTGTAGCGAATCGAAACGCCACAAAAGACAGCACTTTGCTTTCACGGAGCGCGTCGCGGACGAGTGCGACGTTCGCGTGGTACACGCCATAGACTTCCATGATGCTGTGCGCTCGTTGATGCTGGTGCTGTCAGAATATACAGGTGTTGTGATAATATTTCGCGTCGTTTCAATCAATAACATTCAGTATTGGTAAATCAGATATCCTACACATTGGAGGTTCGTTAGATCACTTCTACAAAACAGCTACTATACATAAAAGTGCATTTTAACGAAAAAAATAGCTAAAGTCAGTACACTAACGAAGAAAAATATTCTAAGTCCTGGACAATGTTTGCCTACTCCGCTCAGTAAACGAATGTCGCTGGGCCCGCCTATGAAAATCATATACTTGTGCAGCTCACTGCACTTCGCTTGGCAGCGTGTGTATGTCTGCTTTGGCTACACTCCATTCGATTCCTCGCTTGTATGTGTGATTCCATTGTAATTTTTTGTATAGAAAATGTACTAGGAAATACATTGATTATGAGTGTTTTATCGCAGCCTGACGCACTGCTGAGTCATTTTCCCATCCCAAAACAGTTGTTTTGTCCTGTTGAATTAACGACTGCGATATTAGGATATCATTGCAATACTGTAGCTTTTGGTGAGCGCGCTAAAAATTGTCTAGAAGAGATATAAAATAGTCGATATTGAAATAGTCGATATTCAAGAATGGGATTGCATAAGGTTCTTCGCCTTGCTCTCACTGTCACCACGGCAACGCACGGGTGTTCTGTGTAGGTATGTGCTGAAGCCGCGGAATTAGCACATGGTGTGCTGTGTACTTCGGTTGAAATGATTCTTGCCGAAGAATATTTTCAGCAAATCGTTCATTTCATTCGCCAAATTTAATATTGCAATGCTATGTTGATTACTGTACCAGTTTATCATTTCAATTTGTCAACAATTGTGTTATTGTAGTAAATTGAGGAAAAATTCGACATTAAAAATACATTTGGTTTTGGTGCTCTTGCTCGCGAAATGTAGGTTCCGTGCCGCAAAGATCAAATTATAGTTTAGTGTATCACATCATATGCTTTACAAATTATCTGCCGCATTATTATTCGGTACCCTGGCAATATTCGTGATTTCATATCAGAGTACTTTAGCACGTCGTTGACAACATATGTTATACGGCTCGTATTTGTGCAAAACACAAAAAAAGAATATGGTGTATCATTGGTGTGGTGTGATTGTTGTCAGCGTGTGCCTTGACATCCTCCCCTCATCTCTCAGTTTCCAACCATCGACACAAGCACTCAATGGCAACAGAGAGACTGATGTAACTGCTTGCGGTAGCGTCGGCGGCCAGCAACACAGCATTCATCGTATTACTGCATGGTTGGACTAGAGCTCGTCACATGATCACCCGCATGACAGCGACGCCGTTCCTCCTCGAATCATACAACGACGCAGACTGTCGCACGCTCTTTCGTTTCTCTATGTTCGACATCAATCGCCTCGCTGCTCTCCTTCGTCTACCTAGACATGTACATACTCGTTAGTGCAGCTCTTGATCAGCAATTGAAGCACACTGCATCCCTCTTATGCGTCTTGCTATTGCCGATCGTTGGCACGACATTGCGCCACTTTCGGCTGCCGTCCAAGATCTTTTAGCAACATTTGCTACGTTACAGTCAATCACTTGTGCAATGCATTTAGTACAGTGCTTTACGTAGAAATGGAAAGAGTATCAAGAAGATTTGATGTCTATAACAGAGCAGTTCAAAACAAGGGTGAAGAGATAGCATAGGTAATGTGGGTCCACCAACGCTTGAACATATCTTGTCGGCAAACTAGTCGTTGTCGCGCGAGTCTATAGCAACTTTATCGTTCTTCCCGTGGTCAATTGCGTCTGCGTGTATCCTCTCTGCGTATGCGCTAGTGTTTCATCTGGTGCTTAAGCTGGGTGGCTCGATGTTTGCACTCCTCAGCATGCTTCTGTTGTTCAAGCTCGAGTTCTTCCCGGCATAGCTCGCGCTCCGATTGTTGTTTAATTAACGTTGCATTTTCTACGTTTCGCTGACTGTCCATCAATTTTTCCATCTCTGCCATGAGCTCGTTTTTAGGCAGAGGTGACCTTGTATCGATTTGTTGGCTTTGCTCTCGTTGTCCTGTTAAAGTAGAATATCGAGACGTTTAGAAACAGCAGCTCACTTACCACATTAAACATTTACATAGAAGTTCACTCACCGCGTTCATGCACACGTTTGACTGCATCGGAACGTGTTTCCCCGGTGGATGCTATTGCTGCAGCTTTAATCGTCCGCTGTTGTGTTATTCCCTGTACGGCATGTGTTTGCGTCCTCCGTGCGCTCTAGGATATCCAGTAGTAGACTAATCAACTCCGTGTACTCCTCACCAACGCCAGACGTTCTCTTGCTTTTACATCCTTGCTCGTGTGTTTTCTGTAATAGTATTTGAATTTAGCATAGTCATAAAGTCAGAGCAGCAACATGCACTTTAATCGTTAAGTCACATCAGCTAGTATTGTAATCAGAGTGTACATCACCTTTCACTAAACTACGGCCAGTGTACTTCATGATCGGCAACGTACAGCTCAACACGGTCGACCTCGCTATACAAAATAGTTGACACAAGAGATAATTTAGACGACCATAATAAGCAAAACGTTTAGAACGTGCATTATCAAAACCACATGGCTCTGTTCGTCCAATAGTAGACGCAAGAGACAATGTAGTTGACCATAATCAGGAAAACATTCAGAACGTACATTATTAAAACCACGTGGCTCTGGTTGTCCCAGTGTATTTGTCTGTGCTTGTGGTCATTCGAAAATTGAAGCCCCTTTAGCCGTCAGCAGCAGTCGCACGCTCGATTTCGACGTCGATCACAATCTCGGAATCCAACGTGGTTCCACGCTCATTAGCAACTAGGGCAAGTTGGTCGAAAGACGCACGAGCTAATATACGAATTCGCAGCACGCTGTGCTTGACAAGAAACAAAATGTCAAATAGTCAAGACACTACAACAAAGCGAGAGTGTATCGATCATATGAATGGTACGAGTCAATCTTACGTACGTTCCGCATTGTCAACTATTCAACATGTATTCTGCCCACCAATCGTTTGTACGAGCGTCCTGCGGATCAGCCACGCGTGTCTGCGAGAGGCGTTTGCTTTCACCCGCCATGTTATATGGTTTCTGCGTGTTGTTAGCACTCGCGAGGACTGCGAGCTCGAGCTCAATCGCACAGGTCCTCGATGTGCGGCTGGTCAATGGTGCGGTAGCGGCAGCGCAGTCATTGTTCGAGCGTATGGTGATGTAGGAGAGAGCAAATGACAGATTTTTGAAAGAGCAAGCATGCACGAGGTCACCTGTGTAAGAACAAGAGCTGTGGGTAAACACACATACCTAAAATGCCGCGAGCGACCGCTTTGCAAACTTTTACGTGGTTGTGGTGTCGCGTTGGTGCTGTGCGAGTGTGCGTTAGGCCGCGAGTTTGATATGCAGGTGCTCGGTCGGTCGCGTTGCAGTGTCTAAGTGAGAGAGCGCTGTTGATATTTGAGCACGCTAGATCGCGCTTAAGGGGATATCACAAAGTGTGGTTGATGTCGTGTGATGTGGTGGAAGGGGTCGCCTGTTATGTTGCCATTTGTTGAGACGACTTTGCAGTCCAAACTTGCCCATTCGGAAAACATATTGACGACTTTGAATTTGTCGTGTCGTTTGGAAGTCGTCGATCGTCTCGTTTTTCTTGCGTTCTTGTGACTTGCTAAAGCTCATTATTGTATTGAAAATGCGGTTGTAACGTTATTCATGTCCGGTTGTTGATGTAGCGAAAAAGAAGTAACACAGTATAATGAATTATTACCTCGTTTATGTTTTAGTTAGTATTTTCTATTCATTCTTGGCTATGTAGATATATATGCGTTTGGAGTTTGCATTGCTCCGACGATGCGTCGCTGCGTTGAAATCACAGCATCATATTTGATACGAAAATCCAAGTTGGAGCGTTTATGACGTTTTAACTCAGAAGCTGGCGCTGTCAAGCTTTGCAGGCATCCTGGTCACATTTGGGTGGCCGGAGCTCCCCATCAACCTGGGCGGGGTGATTTTGGCGAAAGAGTCTACTGTCGCGACACATTTACAGAATTTGCAGGATGTCAGCATGTGCGTCATTTGGGTGGGAACATAATGTGTCATCCCGGTTTACCTGAATTATTTGACATAAACATTGACGTCGCATATAAATATGTCCTCTCTAATAACTACTTCGTTGACGTCAAGACGAAAACACCTACGGCATCGACTGCCATCGGCGCTTTTACGCTTCGTGGCGTTCGTGAGATTGGCGACATCCTTGCTCTCCGCATCACGCACCTCTCTACGCACCTCTCTACGCTCCACAACGATCACCGCGACGACCACTTTGACGCGGCTGTCAAGGTTTCGTTTACTGATCCTCACCTCAAAAGAGCGGCGACAGCGCGTGATCTTCAACACGCGCAGACGTCACAACAACAACCATGATGCATCTCAGGTTCACCCGCGGCAACAAGAACACGGGTGATGACGTGACTGGCACCAGTGCAGCCGCGACTGCCGCATCGATCTTCTCGAACCTGACCAACACAGCGATGAGCATCACTGGCAGCGGTAGCAGCATTGTCCATGGATCGTCGGCCATGGAGCGCGCTGCGGCCACTGCAGCTGCGAACACGCAATCCCAGCAGCCACCACAGCCGTACGCACCGAGCGACGGCGACAACCTGCCGCCGGGCTGGCGCCTCGTCAGTAGCCGCGCAACCGGGCGGGACTACTACCTCCACCTCGCAACGAACGCGACGCAGTGGGACAAACCGACCGAGTCCGAGCCGCGCAAAGGCGCCGAGCAGGCAGTCGCGCATCATCATTACCCACAACAGCAGCAGCAGCGCTCCGGCGGCGCGGCAAGCGTGTTCTCGACCAGCGCCGCGTCGCGCTTTGGCGCCAACTTGACGTCGATGCTGTCGCAAGCAAACTCACGGATCCAAACAACGTTGGCGACGACTGCGGTAACGACAACTACCCACAGTAACCACAATAACCCCAAGTTGGCCACACCCGCCCGCCTGTCGTCGCAAGACGTCGATCGCGACCACCAGCAACTCGTCGAAGTGTTTGAGAACGAACGGTTGGATGGCAAAGCGCTGGATTTACACACCGACCCGAAGCGCTTCAGCGACCGCGACGCAGCACCTGCGAGCGGCACGGACGCATTGCCAGACGCTGGTTGTGATCTCTTGCCAAGCGGCTACGAGTGGGGGAGTGCGTGGGAAATCGATTTAGCGTTTACAGCAGTCGATCGCGATGGCTGGACGTACGCAGCGGACTTTGCCGAAGTTGCGCGGCTGCTAAGAGACGACTTGAGCCACGCGACGCGCCACCCGACGGACGCTGTGCGGCGGCGTCGGTGGATCCGCTTTCGTCAGTTGATTGAGAGTACCGACAGCAGCAGCAGCACCAACGGCCACCAACGTACGAGTGCATCGCCACGTGCAACGAGCGACGTGCCGACGACGTGGCACGAGAACGATCCACTGTCGTCGTCGTATGGCTTCAACAGCAGCCGCGACATGGACGACGATCCGTTCCAGCGCACGGCGGCGAAGCAACAGAGCGGCTTTCGTGTCGTTGGCGTCAAGTTTCCCCATCGGGGGACGAAAGATGCGACGAAAGACTACCAGAGCATTGCGTTGGCGGATGTTTTATGGCTCGTGAATGCAACCGACGACGCTGCAGCGCCAACGGATGAGTTATTGCGAGAGAAGACTGCGAATTTAGAAGAACAGATCAAAGACGCAACTGCACGCAGTGTCGAATTAGAGCGGACGCTACGGACGCAACACGACGCAAAGCAGTTGGCACTCAAACAGCAGCAGCACAAGTTTGATGCGCTCGTTGCGCAATACAAGAAGATTGCGAGCGAGAACGCAGTGCTGGAGACGAGCGTCGCTGCGCACCGTGCGACGGTCGACGCACTGCGCAAAGAAGCAACTGAGAAAGACATGCTCGCAGTACGTTTGGGCGTGACAAACTGGCTCTATTGTGTGTGCCTGGCATCTGTGGGGGTGTCGGTATATATTGTGTAACTGAATAGACCCGCATGTATTCTCTGTCGTAACCGAATTAACCCTCCTATGTTACTATTCCCCACACGCAATAGAACGAAGAGCAGCGTGCGTTGAATGCTGAGATGACTGCAGCGAATCAAGCGTTGGAAGAAAAAGCAAAAGCACTTGCGACTGCTCGCATGCGGTACAAACGCGACAACAAGACGCTCGCTGCGACGCTCGATGCTGCGAAGAAGCGCTTGGCGCAACACAAAGCGAAAGCGAGTGATGATGCACAGGACCCTCTCGCAAACGATCTAAAGACCGAGATGGACAAAGTCCGTGCGTTGCATGCGAAGATGGAGGCCGTGCGCCAACATCGCTTGGCAGTGGAAGAAGAGAGCAAAGCGCTGTTCAATCAAGTCGTCGAGAAGAAAGCGGATCTGAAATTCAAGTCAAAGAAGAAGGTGCGATCGATTTGACGGTATGGGTTCATTTCGGTAGAATGTAGCATTCATTCTACTCTCTGGCAATAAATAGATGGAGACTGCGCTGAAAGAAGTCGATGCGAAGCTCCAGAGCCTCAAGACCGAACAGGCGGATCTGTCGAAGCGCTTGGCGCAAAAGCCAGAAGGCGATGCGTTGCGGCAACTGAACACACGTCGGAATGACATCCGGAGTGAGTTGGGGGCGTTGAAGGAACGCCGGACGATGCTGTTGGCCGAGAAACGCAAGCAGGAGGGCGTCGAATTGTAAGAGCTGGAAGAGAGAATGAGAGAGCTGGAAGAGAGAGTGTATGTGGTGTGTAAGTAGGCAGAGAGGGAGAGAAGCACGCAAGTGGAACGGAGCGATGTTGGAACACGAATGCAAATCGATGTGTATTTGCCTACGGCACTATCACTACATGTATGGTCGATACAATACGATACAGAACGGACTTGTATAGAGAATACACGTCCGCTCCACTCCAGATTCCAGACGATACGTGTACAATTAACGACAGATATATAAGCACACGAGGTCGCTCCTCCTCCTACTTACATACTACAAGCAAACACTATCAACAACCGCTTTTCCTCTCGCAATCTCTCACCGCTCAACGTGCGAGATGTGGAGCGACGCACACAACGTTGCAATCGACGCATCCAACGCATGATCGAGCACAAACGTGACGTTCGACCCAAACGAACTGACATTCAGCACCTGCGTCTCGGTCCGGAAGCCCGACATTGCAGCGACAACGCCCGTTTCGTCGAATCCGTACGTCCGACCACACAATTTGATCGCACGCCAGCGATCGGGCGACACGATCAACGCGTCGTCTTCAAACGCTGGCAGGCAGTTCTGTTTAAAGATAGAAAGTTAATAGGATGTAGGATACAACCTCCAACTCTGCAGAATCCAGCCCAAAGTACCTCATTCACGATCAAACTGATCTCTTCTGCAGTCTCACAGTAGCTCCAGAACGACGCTTCTTCTGACGTATTATCCGACTGACAGCTGCTGCTGTGCGAGCGCAACACGAGCTGCGTGAGCGCAAATGCGCATTTGCGAATCGCGTCTTTCCGCAACCGCACGAGCACGAGCGACGCGGGCGACACGACAAGAAACTGCGCAGCGTCGACGACCGACGGCGACAGTGGCGCTGCACTCGTTGGCGCATTGTGCAGATCATCTGTCGAAGCGTCGATTGCTTCTTGCGACGACGACGTCGATGCGATACTCCAACGTTCTTCGTGTCGCGCTTGTTCTGCGTCTTTCGCCTATTGGTACAACTGTCAGTCGCACGTTTGTGTATAGAAGACAAGAGACTGGACGCAGCGCACTTCGATCAATCCGTGGACACCGCGGGCGAGTTTTGACTGTAAACACGCAATTGCTGCATCGAGTGCTGCGTCCTACAAAAGAGAAAGCGAGAAAGAGAGAGAGAGAGATGTAAGAGATGGCTATACACAGTGAATGCACAACAGACAGCGCCATACAACGTACTTGGACGTAGATGATGTCGGTGTCGTACGTGCTCATGTTCAAAATGCTGATTGCGTCCGCTGCCAAGAGCGTCGACAAAAAGCTCACGACACCTGGGAACTCGGCACTCAACGGCCCGAGGTGGATCTGAATCGCTCGCCACGCTTGTGGCGCGATTGTAATGTACGCACGCATGCCCTGTTTGGCGTATGAATCGACCTGCTGATGTGCTACTACAGTCATAGAATCGCAAAAACACAACAAACAAAACAAAACGCACCGCGCGCGCAAACATGTCGACGCCGTTCGGGTCCATAAACAGCGTCGTGCCATCCTTGTCACTGACGACCGAGAAGATCTCGGTCTGGACAGAGCGACATATGTGTGTTGGTTGGTCGGCGTGTGCATGCACGCACGTGTTTTCCGTCTCGTCAAAGCTACAGCCGCCGTAGAGCAGCAGACTGGATAGAAGCGATATGTAGAATGATGGCACACATACAAAAGCACAAAGACATGAGAGACTGCGTGATGGACCAATGGATGCAATAGCACATGGTGTGACGCACTTGAGCAATGGCCAGCTGCACTCGCGAATGTGCTTGGCAGGGATGAACACGACGCAGACCTGCCCTGAAGCGTGCATGCGTGTGAGTCGAGCTGCAGTACTACTACAGTGCTATGGTGGGAACACACATTACCTTGCAGCAGCGTCGCATGGAAGTTCGATGTCGTGACGATGTCCATGGCGCCGTCGAGATGAACGCAAGTGCGAGCAAGTGGTGCAACTTCGAGATCACGTCTTTTTTGTACGAGGGCAACTGTCGAGATGTGTCCACATAACGCACAAAATATATTTTATAGAATATTTGACATTTTAATGGCCAAATCTTGCAAAGTGAAAATACTACACGAGATAGCCACATTACAATAGTATAACAAGATTACAAATATTAACACGAAATGCATAGACCGATGTAGAGTTGCATGCATATGCCAAACGAAGCGTACAATAGAACACGAATGCCAGCGTGTTTGTTGCAACTGTCGAGATTTGGCCACATACCAATGTCAACGACGTAACTTAGCAAAACTTGTGAAAAGCAATTTGACACTTTCACACGTCATTTATATATTTGCACAATAAACACCTCCAACACTGGAAGTAACTCCACATTTTTTGCGATCGCATTTTGTGTCGATGTGCAACGTAACCGGTGCATGTATAAATTTAGCAGTTTGTGATTAATGATGCCAACTGTCGATATATCCACATAACGCACAAAATATAGAACTGCACATATATGCCGTCAAACCTATTTGTTTGCTGGAAACGGATTAGCATCCAGCAAGTTGCATGTATCTGGCGGAACGCAACGTCAAGCGCGAACAACAGCGTGTGTGTTGAAAATATTGTTTACGGCTCTGTGTAAGTCTGCATTAGCTAACTCGATATTACCGGCATCAGACAACGATAGATGGCCACACGTCGCAACTAAACTGGTATGAAATAGTTCTTCTTGTATACTTTAGACTGACAAAAGGCAATACAAAAATGCATCGCATGGTATCTTCGTCCGCAATAACATGCTCGAATGCTTAACTACATATACACTGGACAGGGCACAAGTGCAACTTTTACTCATCATATACTTTGTGCGTGACAACTGAGTTGTAAGGTTGTGGTCATGCACAGCTCGCACTTTCCAGCAAGTGCGAGCAATTCCGCAATTTCGAGATCGATAACGTCGTTTGTACAATGCAACTGTATACTGTCGAGTTAACCATGTGACGATAAGATATATAACTGTATATATTTTACACAAATAATTTGGGAAGTGAATATACATATAGCCAGGTGTTTGGTAGTAGCGAGATACATGCGACTGGCGTCACGCAACTCGTAACGCGAACGGCGTGTACTTTACAGAATATACAGCTTAACACATGTGTTGAAATGTTGTGGTAATTGTTAATATCGCCACGTAACACTGCCCATGAATGTAATGTAGCAAGACTTGCGAACAGCATTTTGAGACTATTATATCACGCGTCATGTTTCCTAAATGAAAGCCACTTGATACAGTGCATACGATCAAATCGCCTGAAAAAATCGATTTAACAATTCATGCCAATGTACGACGTTTGTACAGCGGCATCTGCTGAGATAGCCACACACATCACAAATAAAATGCTATCTGGGAATTGTTGATACTTATATAGCCAAATATTGCGGGGTAAAGATACTGTGCTGATGTTTACAAAATGTATTTTGCTGTAGTTTAAGAGCGAGCTGCATGGTAACGCAACGCGTAACGCAAACTACGTGTATGTTAGTGTCTCCAAATGGCCAGCATGCTCGCGAATACCGTTCAAATGTTTTGAAATTAGTCCTTGGAAAATAGATGTAACTTGCGTCATACCCAAGATTTAGCAAATGTGTTTGAAAATTGATACGCATACAGACCATACGCAGTGAACATTAAATGATATATCTTTTATGGACTACAAACAAGCGCAGATATTTTGCTTCAAACAGCACAAGTAGCAGTGGCAGTAACTACTGTCGTTTCGTCGCTGATAAGAAAAACTTTAAATGTTACCACTTTGACGGTTCCGCTTGTTGGACTAAAATACAATATATATACAATTGTAAGACAAAACGCTATACAAAACGTCAGCAAACTCATCGATGACGTGCAAATCGTTTGTAAAATTGCCCAGATTTGGCCACATATCACTGTCTAAGGATTTAGCAAGACTTGCGAAAAGCATTTTGGCAGCTTCACACATCATCAATATTTACACAATATTTCCTCTAATACCGAAGCAGCTCCCACTTTTTACGACAACTTTTGCATTGTTGTGCCACGTATCCAGTTTACATTTACGATTTATCACTTAAACTCGGCAAAGGTGTGCTCGTAGCAGTTTGCGATTGATGGGGGCAACTGTCGAGATAGCCACACAACGCACGAGGTATACGTACAAACAATGCAATGCAATTATAATGTTTCACTGCAGTTTAAGAGCAAGCTGCATCGGCTGACGTAACGTGTAGCGCGAATTGTATGAATGCTAGTCATTTAAAAAGCGCCAACACGCCATCTTTTTTCCGTCTGTGTTTTTTCTTAAACCGCTTTCTTTGACGCTCTAACGTGTGCCATGCCAAGATTAAGCATGTGTGATTGTAAACCAATATGTGTACTATGTTTTTACGTAGTGAACGTATGCAGTAATATCGTTTGTTTGGAATACAAACCAGCGAAATTATGTGCGTAGTTCAAAATAGAGCAAGCTGCATAGTAACGCGACGCATTGCGAAAAGTACGCACATGTAATAGTGTCTTCTAAAGGCCAACGCGCCAACTTTTACGGGTTTATTATTACGCTAAGCCGTTTTTTAGGCTGTAGCTTGTGCCATGCCCAAGATTAACTTATAGTTGTAGTTAATATCGTATATCAGACCTAAAGTAGAGAACGTATGCATATACTCCCTTCTTTGTAGTGCTAAAAAGACAAGCGCAAACTTTTTTGTATGAAGGCTTGAAACAGCACAAGTGGCAGTGTCATAGATAGCCATGTATTGTATATATATTTGCTACACATATATATAATATCGTGTATCGCTGATAAAAACGATCAACTCCCCTCAAAATAGGTATCACCATGACCTAGCGCGCTATGACGGAGTACAATACAGACAGTATAAATTTTAAGCAAAAATGAGCAAAATCACACAAACGGTCTGTACGTATATCATGATGCCTGCCGCTAAACTTTGGCGAATAAAGACCGATGCAAGCAAGAGCTAAGAGTGCATCCCCTAGCGCAACGCAGCGCGAGTGATGTGCATGTTTAGTTTAAGAAATGATTTGCTACCTTGGATGTGTTTGCTGCGCGACTCAAGCAGCGCTAGTCGATGTGTTATACATGATAATACACTTGCTCGCCGTAGACTTCAAGCGAAACCACGTACTATGTGTAGCTGTGAAATTATGGGCCTACTTCACTTTGCTTGTCTGCTCAGAAAACTCGCTGTATCGTGTGTCGAGAATCAACGACATATTGTTAATATGTAAAAATTTACATATAGTATTTGTGCGATACACAAATAAGAGAGAAACGAAGTGTAATGAATTGCTGCTACACCCCCAGTCAAAAACTTAAAACCACCCACGTTTAGATAAGTAACTTTTGAACGGCTGCGATTTGATCGATGCTGTTTAGATATGTGGTTTCTGTCAATCTGAGCATTCTGTAGCACTTTTCATATCTTCAGAATTAGTTGTCTGTCG